>JAANDH010000050.1:144474-245436 GCA_011799765.1 Nymphaea thermarum
GGGAGAGGGTCTCGAGAAGGGGGGAAAGGGAAGGGAGCGGGAGGACAAGAGGAGGGGGAAGGAGAGGGAGATGGGAAGGGGGAAGGGAGACGGGGTCACCGGAAGGGGGAAAGTGAAGGGAGTAGGGCTGGGCAATGGGCGACGAGGGTCGAGGAGGCAATCTGGGATTCTCGACTCGACGGCGACGATGGGAAGAAAATGGGCTTCGCGGGCCGCCGGCGATCAAAGTGGCTGGCCCGAGCCCGGCCCGTTAGTTACCGGACCAGGCTGAGCCCAGTAACTAACGAGCTGAAAACTAAAATTGCAAGGCCCGGGCCCGGGCCCGAGTCGAGCCGGGTACCAGGTACCCGACGGTGGCCCGGCCCGGTGCCCAGGCTTAGGTACTTGAAAGAAACTACCCCGCGCTGAGAAACTACCTTATATTGGCGAAGGGCCAAGAGGGTAGGTAAAACAAAACCCAATATTGTAAAATCAATTGATGAACTGGTGTCCAATTGGTTCAAAAATTCGGCTTTTAATCAAAATGACTAAGCTTGACATGTCAAACACGCCAAAATCCGTTTTCTTTCTTATTCTAATCTGAGAAGACCTTAGGTTAAAAAAGCAAGCCCCTGTTTAGTTCATTCTTAAGCTAATTAATATGGTTAACTGTTACCCTAAAGATTGGTGGACCGTATGGAGAGAAAGCTCTTTTCCATTGGGGGCCATTGTCATTCATTTTCATTGATTAGATGGAGGTGAATGGACTTGTTAAATGCTAAAGTTGAGAATAATTCTAAAAAAATGACAATCGCTCTAACTAAGAAGATATGGCGATGATAAGATGTTGAAAGGCGGCTTAGGATATTTTCCCTATGAACTGGATTCTCTCTCTCCCTCTCTTGGGACAACCAGCCCTTTGCAATGACATTGTCTTTGGCTTATATGGGCATGTATCTTCTGGTGGCAGATTTGGATCGCTCTCGCAACTAACGTCTTCCATTGATTGCACATCTTTTGTGTGGAGTTTCTAGCGATCGTGAAGGCTTTTTCGCAAATAAATGTTTGTTTCTGGCTTTTCCACTATTTTTTTCTTTATTTTGATTTTTTTTTGAACTGTACTGTGGCATCCATTACTTGTAGTTTTGTTTAATGCAAGTTCCTTTTTTTTTTGGTCTCTCTCCCTCTATAAATAAAAGTCGGATGCATGGTTTGAATTTGTAAGGTGGATTTGAGTATGATAAAACTTTGCTACACTTGTATTTGTTTTTGAATATGCGATCTGCTATAAAATCTGATATGGTATTTAAGGGCCAAGTACACACGCTACCTCCTACTACCAAAGGTCATGCATGTTCTTCCCTGCATATATGGCCTAACTAAAATGGGTTTACTTACCTGTTCTCTTAATTATGTTGTAGTCGTGGAGGCAAAAGATAAAAGTGCTCAATTGCTTCGGGTAAAATGCTTGGTGTTAAGTGACTCCGTGCATTTGTTTTCCCTATACTTTAAAGAAGCTCGTACATTTTTAAATGTTTATTCTGGCTGATCAAGATTGTCCTTTATGCGGTGAACTTAAAAGTGAAGTCTCATGGGAAATTTACAATCAATTTTTTCTTTAACACTCTCATGTACTTAGTTTCATTTTTTTTTCCTTCTTTAATTTTCCTTTTCATAACTCTCCTCTTCACATTAAGATGTGTGGATCTTAAGAATATAAAAGGATTTGAAAATCTATTCTCATTTCATTTTGGGAGAAATTTCACCACCCATTTCCCAAAGCCTCGTTTTCCTTAGTGGAAAAAGTGAGAATGACTAAGCTTGACATGTCAAACCGTTTCAGTCAACACATTATTAGAAGGTCACTTTTTTTTCTTTTGCAAGGTAAGCCAAATCAAGATTAATTAACCTCTATATATATGTTCATTTGATGTAATTTTATGCGGTACTATGGATGAAAAAGAACGAATCTGAAAAGAAAAAAAAATTTACAAATTAAGCAATGAGGATTAAAAATTGTTTTGATTAAAGCAACTTGCAACAATGAATTTTTTGAAACCCAAGGAAAGAGGGGCAGATGACAAGTAGATTTCGAGATTAACAAGGACGGATATACCGTTTGGACGTAGACTTCACTTGGGTCTAACCAAAATCAATTTAGCTTAATTGATTTTCTCTGTGTGTTAAATCAATTTAGCTTAATAGAAGCCATTTTGGCAACAGGAGCCGTTTGTTACTATTCATTTTTAGAGAGAGAAGGATGATTCATAGAACACTATAACTATAGTAGAGTTTCATGAATTTATTTTAATCTTTGAACTAGATTAAAAAAACCATAACAAGTAGATGCTGTTGCTAAAAGTCGATCCCCTTAGAGCATTTTCCACCATTTTTCTTTATACCCTAAGCTGGGGCTTTTCGATTTGCCTAGCTACTCGTTTTTTGGTTTCTCTTTAGCAAATTAATATCGTATAGGATGATAGATCCTTAAGGATGAAAAAAAAAAAAAACTACAAAATCTCTCATCCGATTTGATGCGTAATTGTGAAAATATGATAGCCAAGGGGAAACTCCAATTACAATTGCAAAGACAAGATGTTGAAAGGCGGCTATCATATTAATTTGGCCTACAAAAATTGGACGCGCTCTCTCTCTCTTATACGGCCGAAAATCAATAGACTTGAAGTCAAGGAAATAAAAGATAGAAGTGCCTTGTTGCTTGGCGTTTTCGTTATCACTGCACCGAAAAGCAAGTTTGCGGTCCGGTCTCCCCATACCATCTATTCTATTAATGAGAACCACAACTAATCAAGCATTTATTTATTTATTGTGGAAGATATCCAGCTTTCCAATACACAAATGCGTTCTTAGTTGAGTTGGCAGTTGGACAATTCAACAGATAAGAATCTAATAGGATGTGCTCATTAGCATATCTCAAAATCGCTATTCGAATAATCATATCGAAATTTGAATCCAAGTTCACAATTCAAATTCAATTTGAAACCCAGTTTTAGTTTCACAGCCAAATTCAAGTCCAATTTTTAAACCGAAGCTGAACCACATAGTGATATGTTGAGAATAGATTTGGAAATGGATGGGTATTAGATGCAGAACATTTAGAACAAAATTAGAATCTGATTGAATTTAATCCAATTTTTTATTAGATATTAAATTGTTTTTCATATCTGACAATTTTAAAGCAGTTCGGCTTGATATCAACCTGAATTAGATCTGTTGACTTTTCTGTTAGCAGTGATGAAATATTGATCCATTTGATTTTTACTATTTGCCTTTCTATCATTAGATTTTTCCTGATAAACAATCTTTCCTATTGAGATTTCCATAGTATCCATTGGTTTATGTCAATTCATCCTTCCATAACATTGAAACAGTTTCGTCCTTAATTTGAAACCTTTCATCTAATCTAGGTCAGCTATTAACCCATACATATTATTTGTAAAAAGAAACATCAGTAACGCATTTATTATATTCTATTCACGCAAACACATATCGTTCAACAAGAAAAATATCATCTAGGATGGTGGGTGGTTCAAAACAAGTACAAAAATTCGAGGCTGACATTCATTTGTTTCTCAAGGTCTTGCGGAAGGTGACAGTAATTGTGCACAGCTACAAGACGTTGAAAGGCGGCTTGGATAAAAAGTGCCTCTTTCAGTAAAATGCTTCACGTCTTCCTTCCTTGTCACTGCACTGACAAGGAAGTTTGCGGTCTCCCGCATCCATTAATCACAACCACAACCAATCAAGTATTCTATTCTATTCTATTCCTTGTGGAAGATGTAGCTCTGCAAGACACAAATTTGTTTTTAGTTGACGCGGCACAGATTTGTCGATTCGAATAGCATCTACTCATTATCGTATCTCAAATATTCACATATTGTGATTCCAATAAAAAATTTATTCCATGCGCGAAATTGAATCCAACTTCACAGTACAAATTCATTCTCAAAGCAATTTTCAGATTCACAACAGAATTTGAAACCAAATTTTAAACTGAACCTGAACCACATTATGATATGTGAAGAATAGAGTTCAAATGGATGAGCGTTAGACGTTCAACATTTAGAACAAAATTAGATTGAAGACCAGATTCTTCGAATACATGAGATTGCTAACTCTTTGCAGAAACCATGGAGATCAGTTAAGTATCAATCTAGGACTCTTGTGTGCAGACGATACGGCGCTAGTAAGTAAATGCTGATTTGGAGTCCATCAAATAGACATTATTTGAATTTGATATTGGCGCTGGTTTAATTATAAATCCCTCTAAGGCTTCAGTTATTTCATTCCATGTCGATGAAGGACAATGTAATTTGTTAACTTAAGAGTCGGGCATTTGAATTATTTTCAGTTTATGAAATGCAGTTCCCGTGGGCCCGAACATATGAACATGTATACATTTTCAATAGCCCTTCGACATAGTACTTCCCAAGCCCTTCCTTTCCTTTTTCATAATTAAAATGTGTGTGTTATTAGTTGTTACAATAAACTGTTCATATTCATTTTATTTTTGTAAAAAATAGTTAAAAAAATCCGAAAAAGGTGTCTCAATTGGTGACGAGACAAAAAAAATCAAGGTAGAATTTTGTTCCATAAAACTACCCCTATCTTTTAAGTTTGGTTCATCATACATATTCTTGGCCAAGGGCAAACTGATCATTCACTTGAAAAGATATTTTGGTTATTCATATATGCTGAAGCAGTCTTTTTCTTTGTTTCAAATCCAGCATCATCATCCGCTAGGTCGGGTGGATAATCGTAAAGAAGTATTCCGCTTGGCTAAGAAAAAAAAAGGGAGAAATTGTTTTGAAAAACTTTTAGAAAATAACTACCATTGTGAAAATACGCATACATTATCGGTTCTAGTATGAAAAAGAAGTCCTTATAAATGGCCGGCGAGAGATCGGCAGAAATTAATTAATAAGTGAGATGGGTAGGAGGAAGGGCGGCGTTGCCTATTTGGGACGGCTCTCTTTAGCCATCACCGTCTTCGCCGCAATATTACTCGCGGCAGTTCAAAATATTTTCTTTTATATTATTTAAAATAGTAAATCCGCAATATTACTCGCGGCAGCACAAAATATTTTCTTTTATACCATTTAAAATAGTAAATGGTATAAAAGAAAACTTCTTTCTCTCTTTCACCTCTCTCTCATTGTCCTGCCCACGCCAGCCTCCGCCAGCCTCCGCCAGCTAATTTTTCTGGCTCCGCCACTGCACCAGCTTAATGGTGGCGAAGGATGGAAACGGACACTACCTCTCCAACGGGTACCTGAGGCGGAACCAACCACCATGCACTGTCCGGGGTGCTCCTTATTCCCGTTGCCGTCCACCTGGGAAGAAGCCACCGTTTCCATGAAGCACCGCCCTTTCATCTTTGCCGCAAAAATACTTTCTTCCAAGTAAGTGGGAGTTGCGAATTCAATTACTCTCGGACATGAGAATAAAATTTTCAAGCTGTCGCCTTGTTGATTCTGAGGCTAATTCTTATTCCATTACTACGTGTTCACCCAAGAAGAAATGCGCCCCAGTGTCTGATCATCCAACGTTCGCGCAGCAACGAAAGGGAGGAAGTTTGGGAGGAAAAAAAGAAAAAAGACAAAAAGAAAAAAGAAAACGGAAGCTTGAAAAGAGCGAAAAGATCAGGATGAATTTAAGACAGATATTGTCATATAACACCAAAAGTTGCGCAAGCATCTGTGAACTTATCAGAACGCCGTAATTCTATATTTGCTCAGGGTGAAAAAAATTAATCGCTACAGTATCTTTTTGGAATCAGAAAAACGATCCCTCTCCCCCTTTTTACTTGGTGTAATCTTGCAGTGAAAGTGAGAAAGCATAGTGTGTGCCCATTCCAGCATTATTAATCTACTCCTACATTTGAGACTGATTGATAGAAGAACTGTAACAAATTGTCACTTTTGCAACCGTCCTAAGTATTCTTGTGCAATGTAAAATATTTATAATTGTAAGAAAGACGCAACCTAATTCCCCAAATTTCCAAGTAATCACATCCATTGTTTCTGATATCTGTTCTTAGCAGACTCGGAAACACAAACACGCCCAATCTAAAAATTTTACGAGCAATGGAATCTGGATAACCGCCGGACATGGCAATGGCCAATAAGAAAATCTTACAGCACACAACAAACATGCGTGAATTGCTTGCATTCGAATTTTCTTTCAATAATGACAATCAACTTAGTTCAATTTCCAATCTAGGTCTAAATCAAACTAGAAAACATTTGATAAAGTTGTCTCGTTCAAATAAAATATTCGCCGCCATATGGATGTCCAACAGCGCCGCCCTGATAATTGGGTAAAAAAGTGAAAATGATTGCAGCATGCCGTTCGTTGTAACTTAAAGAACGATCACGTCCATTGTCATTTAGAATTTCCATTATGATGAAATAAAGATTGTGAACTTTTCTTTTCCAGAACATAAATATTAATGAAAATTAAACTAAAATAAAACCTTTTTTTTTTACAACTGTGGATTCTCATCCCGTTACTTTTTTTTTTGCGTGTGAAAGCTTTGTCCGTGAAGAGTATTATTTTAATTTTTCATTTTGTAATGTTGCCTTAGACTCTTATCTTAAAGAGAGGGCCAACGACTCTTTACTTGTTTTTGTTGAAATAATGAAAGCTCAGTACAGCCACGGATGTAGGAAAACCTTGTTTTTGTGTTCTTGGATGTATGTTTTTAAAAAAAAAAAAAAAATTGAGTGTAAGACAATTCATATGTACATAAATTGCAATAGTATCACTTTTCTTTTTCTTTTTTTGCTTTTTTCATAAGAGCAGACAGATATTTTTCGTTTCAAAAGAACAGCCAGAAAAAATACAAGCATTAACATGTTTCAAGATGGTGGATTCTTATAGCGTGGGCTCTTCATTAGGGTTACCAGCAAAAAAGTTGGACCTATGTCAAAAGGTAAGACCTATCTTCGACCTAATTGTAAACAAACTCTAGGCTCATAAGGCGTTGAGATATTATGTCGCCGACAGGTCGAGGAGCGGCTGCTCAGGAATCACGACAGCTGTTCGGCGTCTTAAAAACAACAAAAAGAGAAAGGATTGCAGCACGCCTTTCTTGGTTGAGAAATTATATCTGCGACAGGCCGACGGACGGCTGCTTACGAATCACGACAGCTGTTCAGCGTATTAAAAACAACAGTTTTTTTTTTTTGGAAGAAACTCAGCATGTAATCTTCTCTACTTTGTCCAGTACATCCATATAGTGGAAACGAAGAATTTCACTGCGAGACAATGCCGTTGTTTATTGAATATCAAAATATTAAAAAGTTGTTTTCCACGCCGGTCTCTAGATATTAGCTCCATTTACTGATTTTTATATATGGATTTCCAATTATCAATGGTTATCAACATTTCTTTAGGAAACTTTAAAGCTGCGTTTCGATGCGCCGCTTGAAAACCAGGTTTTTTAATGTGTTTTTAAACCAGGTTTTACTGTTTGGATAGGATGTGAAAAACCAGGTTTTCACTATTGAAAACCTGATTTTGTCCAAAAAATGGTTTTTGGTGTTGAATTTACAAACTTATGTCAGCTGAAGGAAGGTTAGCTTAAAATTCTACACCTACCGCGAAAGAAATATATACATCTAACAAGGAAGTTCTGAAAATTGCGATAAAATGGGTAAAATATCGTCCGTTTAAGAACGCGAGTATACAATCTGCTGCAGCTGCGGTCGAAACTATACTGATAATAGAAATTGAGCATTTGTAATTTGTAAATCAGCCAGTAGCAAGTAAACTTGTTCTACAGAGTAGCAAAACTTACAATTCTAAGAAAGTACACTAAAATTTCAATTCTCCTGTATAATTGAAATCAATATTAAAATTCTATTCCACTACATCGTTAACATCAATTCGCTTGACCACAGTAGAAAGAACAGCCATCATAATAGGACCTGCAGCACGTTAAGTGGGGATGCCATGTTTCTGTTTGAACAGTCCAGGGTTCAACTAATCCCTGTGCAACAATTGAAAACCAAAAATAAAATGTATTACCAAGACTCTGGCAATTTGATCATATAAACCAACCTTTTGATGCATCTTCAATATAAAGATGGTAATCATAAAGCACACCAATTGCAAGATATGCCTTAAAAAAAATCCCAATTCTACATAGAACAATTGAGACTCCAATTCCGCAAAATAAGAATGACTTTAAGGACTTCATGAATAAGATGCCTTATATACAAGCTATGGATAATATTCAACACAAAAGAAGTGAGTGATGCATTGATTCAACAGGAAAGTTATAGAAGTGCAAATCAAAGCAAAGGCATGAGTAACCTGCTCAGTAATACTGGCACAGCATACACATCCACTAACACTTTTATAGCAACCACATGATCAAGAAGAGCAACACATACACATGCCTGCTAAGAAGCTTCTTTTTCAGAGCAACCACATGATCACATTTCCTATACTGATCTTACCACGAACTAGTCCACAGAAGCTGACAAATATTTGTATCTGAAATACAGATAAGAAGCAACAGAAACTGCGCAGGAAAAAACCACGTAATCAACTAAAAGCAATAGACCTGGTTAACAATGTTGCAATGCTTGAGACCATCTTCCTTCTTCACAACTGAAAAGATGTCCGATGCATTTGGTTATTTAGTGAGACTTGAGATTCAGTGAAACAGTAGGAATGAATGTAGATGTGGTATATGAGGGCATACCATCCCTATGAGAAAAACTGGGACCAGTGAGCATCAACAGGGCCTCAAATGTTTTAGCATACAAGACCAGCACACACACACACACACACATATATATAGGTTCGACATTTACTTGCAACACATATATATATATATATATATATATATATATATATATATATATATATATATATATATATATATATATATATATATATATATATATATATATATATATATATATATATATATATGTTCAGACCTTCTTTTGGAGTTCTCTTGTGCGTCTTATAGATCATGTATTGCCATGCCCATGGGCATTTTACTGAACTACTATGATTAAACCTAGTTCTTTAACACAGTGACAGAATCTCTTGATGTCAGTTTCAACTTTTAAGCTGGCTCTCATAAAGCTGTTGGTCATCAACGTCTAGCTTGCCACCAGATATTTGACATGTAAGAACCCTACATGACATTGAGTCAAGAAAAATTAATATTCTAGCACAAATCAGCTGAATCATCTCATCTTGTAAAAACCATCTAACTTTGACAGTAGACATGATCTAGCAATATGGGGAATAACATTTTGATCTATTATCAGCAAGGAGGTCAGTTGGAAATTTTCCACATGCAGCTATCTAACTATTAAGCAAGCCAAATACAACCAATGGTTTCCGTCACACATTAAGGATGCAATTGGTCATTTCAGTGTGGCAACTGACAATGACGTTGGAAGGTTGGATTCAGCTTGCTCTTCATATAGGTCAAAATCTTCTACCAAAAGGAAGAAAATCAAGGTCAAATCCCCTTCATAGAATGTTGCCACAGGGGAGTTCAGTTTGATTCATGAAAGCTGTAAGGCTTCATGAAACATCATGAAATGGGCTTATGCCAGTGGCGGAGCCAGAAAAATTGGCTGGCGGGGGCACTCATTTAAAATATTTTGGGCTGGCGTGGGCAGGCGCCCACACCTGCCCCACGCTGGCTCCGCCACTGGCTTATGCATGATATCTTTATCTGCATAATGCAGTTTATGTTTTTGCTATCTGAAAGGACTGCTAAAAGCCTAAAACACATACCTGGTATCTTCTAAAAATCAAAATGATTCAAAGAGATGGTAGCCCATGGGCAAACACCATTGGTTACTTTTAAAGGAAGAAAACCCGAGGAAGATCTCAGACTGCATTTCAGCATGCCATGCCAAACATTTGTGTATTTTGGAATTAGAATGACTCGATTATGTACATTTCTTTTTAACCAGATGGCTGAGATGGATCTCCTCTCTTTGACATCCTTCATTACTGGGTCAGCACAGGCTGGCAGTTCCAAGGATGATTTGAAGGTTTTTCATGACAGCAGTAAGATGACACAATTAGCGAGATAACAGAAAACACAAGTCCAGGAGCATTGGCTGCACGCCTATAGATTCACAAATAGCATGCAGGCATTGGAACAACTTCAGTGAATGTACATGATGCATGTAAGCTTTTGGGCAGTTTCAAGGGGAAAAGATGAAAAATTCCCATCGAAATTACTATCGCTGTAGTTTTCTTTATTTCAGTATCAAAAATCCTTTCCAAACTGCTCAGTACATTATCATCATAAAGACAACATATCTTCTAAATATTTGAATTGAAAGAGTTGTTTCAGATCTATCCTTTACTAGAAATTAGTAAAACTGTGTACCTAGATCTGCCACGAAACATAAGATGAAACTACAGGGTAACGAGCACAACAAGTATAATTCACCAGAGAAAATGTGGGGAAGAAAGCCAACCATTTGAATGAAAGACTTTCGATGTGAATCCAACATGAGGAGGCTTCTCCGGATAATTATCTGCGGATGTGAGACGCAATCCAAAGATACGCCTTCAGAAAATCGATATAGAAAGAAATAGCAACAAGATTATCAAGAATTGCAGATTAACACTAATACTTCATGCTCTGCAGCAATTCCTACAGAGCGTGAACTATATACTTGGAGCAAACATTTGGACGCTAGTTTGAGGAAAACCAGATCGTAGGGCAGTTGCAGATAAAGCAAAGGTTATGGAGGAGGAGAATGAGAGACATTACCAGGAGGAAGAGGCAACAACGGTCGTTTTTGTATGCCCATCTTCAACCTCTGCTGAAGCCATCACTCTGCTATGCTGAAGCGATCGTCATCAACAGCGCCCATCCACCGCCAGCCCCTTTCCATCGTCGCCCATCCATGTCGTCACACTGCAGTACCCATATGAGAAACAAGGTTTTTGGTAACCATCACCAACAAATCGCCGGCTGGCCCATCACGCCCAAAACAGCAACATTTTGGGTGAAAAGATAACCCCCACCCAGCTTCTGCAAAACCTGGCCGAACGACGTTTCGGAGGCAAAACGACGTTGCGGAGGCAAAACGACGTTGCAGTGAATCCGTCGACGATTCCACGGTTCAACGAAAGCACTCGTCATAAGTGTTTTATTCACAAATACTAATAAAAGAATACTGAAGTGGTTTTTTGGAGAAAAGAACTTGAATTATTGAGAATCCAAAGAAAATAACATTTAATCAGCATTTAACGCTGCCCTCTTAATCACGAAAATGTATCTTGGTGATTTGAACTTCGTGTTCTTTTTCTTTAAAAATAGAGCAGGCAGTAACCAATTCTTTTCACGAAAATTGACTTCTCTGGCGTTGAATGCAAATCAATCGACGCAAAAACCATCTCTCTTCCCTTTTGTTTTGACTTGTCGATTGATATAGTTTGTAGAAAACATATAAAAGCGGTAAAAAAGGGTAAATGTAGGTTTTACTGCTTTTACATACTTGACACTCATCTGTTAGCATAGCATAAATGCTTAGCACGTCCAGATACATGTCACGGAGTAGTTGAGTTCTTGAGTTAATCCTCTGCCGGAGCCTTTAATGTGAAAGAATAAATACAGCGCTATGTGTGGGATCCATCCATCAATATCAATGGCTGTGCTGTTATTGGAGGAGACTGGAGAGGATAGCTCTCTCCCCATCTTCTATTGATTTAACGCCAAGCGGCCATCCGCAGTGGTGGAGACCATCCCCCATCAGAACAGAGAGAGAGAGAGAGCGAGAAGCTGTAGGAGAGACGGAGATGGGGAAATTGCATCCCGGAAGGGTTGGCGGTTTTGTTCCCCTGCTGGTGGTGCTGTTGCTGGGGGCGGCGGGCTGGGAGGTAGGAGAAGCAGGGGGGGAGTTGATGATGGAGCAGGTGGAGCGGCAGCTGGCTGCAGGGTGGTCGGAGTGTGGAGGTGATTCGACGGGAGCCGGGTGCTTTTCCGATGAGGAGGAGTTCGCGCTGGACTCTGAAACCAACCGAATGCTGCAGAGCGGTGCCGCGTACCTCGGTAATCTGCTGCTGAAGAAGGATGGTGTGCCATGCCGGATCCCTGGTCGTTCTTACACCAGCTGCGGATCCCCAGCCAGGTCTGTCTACAAATATAGTCGCTGCTCTGGCACCTGCCTTCGTTTTAACACATAGTAGATCATTGAATCCAAGGCTGCCAGGCATTCAACTCCTCCAGCTCAATACCCTCGACAGCCTATCTCTACATATATATGTATGTGTACCTGGCGTTGAGTTGCTCTTCTCTTTCTCTTCCATGTATGTGCTACTTAGAGTCGGAATCTAACTGCGGCTCGCAAAGTACTTTATTGTGGCATGGGAAGAACGTTTCGTCGTGTTTTCAATATAGCAATGTTATCGTGCTGTATGTTTAGGTATGTTCTGAATCAATTTAAGCTTTAATTTCTTTCCTCAATCGGAGGATATTCCTAAGTAATTGAAGCCGAATATATACTTAAAAGAAGCACTGGATTAAGTAGTGCCTTCTCTCCTGTAAATGATTTCCCCCTTTCCGGGTGGTGATGAACCACATCCCTCGCCACTCTGGCGCTCTATGAACTGTGTGCCCAAAAATTATGGTAGCACTCAAGATTTGGCTCTCGAGTGAAGTGAAGTGTTGGTAGTCCAAGGGTCTCAGCCTCCTGATGTTGCAGACGCGGGTTTACCTGTGCAGGTAACTGTTAGAAAAAGGGCAGACTCCCATGTTCAAATCCTTGCAAAGTTTTATTTATATCTTGCAGACAAATTAAGCAGAAACAAGAGTCGAGATCGAAGTTTCAGCGCAGGAGATCCCATTCCCATGGTTAAAACTTAAAAATAACTTGGGTAATTAGTTTTTGAATTGGTCTTTAAGGATCATTTGGAAGCAAGAACAGTGAATGTTGTATACATCTAGCCCCAAAAATATTTAGGGAACACTAGTTGAAACTCCTACTGCCAAATGACGGGTGTTGTGCAAGTTGATATCTAAGTGATCGGTCAAAATTCTCGACGTTTAATTTTAGATTTCCTGAAAAATCTTCATCTACTGATAGGTTTGAAACTACGGGATCGCTTTTGAATTTAGGAAGAGAAAAACTTAAGAAACTGCATCTTTGAAGTGTAATGTGTCGTGATGATTGCCTGTTCAATTATTTGGCGTGCGTGGAACTTGTTTTGAAGACAGAGACAGAGACATTGGATGCTTTCTGTTTCTGAGCAGGAAGGTCGGGTGGAAGAAGCCAAACTGGGCTGGGGGATAGTGGGGGTTGGTGCTCTGTCAATTCCAAGTGTAAAGTGAAGGCTTAGGCAGTACGGGCCAATTGCTTGTTCATGCTTAATATATTATTAAATCGAATGATTCGCTGTAATTAGAACTCAGAAGATCTTTAATGACGCCATCACCCAGCGGTGATTGGAAGAGTTTTCACCGAGGATAGATAGATGAATGCGGATGTTCAGTTTGATAACCCTAGAAATTCAGTGTTCATACTTGCTATAAGGCGACCAAGACCATCCAAATCAAACATATGGATCTGAAATGCATGGCTTGCCAAGCACCCGACTTTATTTTAAATTTTAGAAGCCTCCAAATGCTGGCAAAATGTAGTGAGAAAATACAAAATTGATCGACTCTCCCAGCTGATTCGGGAATCGCCCGAGTCAGTTCAAATCGCTAGAAAACCTGGCTACGAGTCAAGCTTGGCCAGCTTGCCCTTTACTAGGGTCTGCTCGGCATGACTTTTAGGCTGATTCGTCCTAACTTGATCTAGTCAAAACAGTCAACTCGGTGACCTGATCATCTCTTGACTGGATTCGTGTTAAGGTTACTGAGAAAAAACTGGTCAACGACCGACGGGCAGTAGGTGCGTGTGGGAACCGATCTACAAGTCTGTGGAGAAGAGTTCCGTTCACTCGTGTCAGGGGCGCTTGCATTGGTCATCGGCAGCTTTCAATACTTTTTTTCCGTGGAAAGTAGAAAGCCGACGCGGGCAAATAAATTTGCATCGCTGCAATTTACATAAAACTGTTTCATTCTTCAGAAAATTTTTGCGCGCCCCACGGACTTCTCTCCTTTCACAACACAATTTTCTCCCGCGAAATGTTTCTGCTTTTGAAAGTGCCTAGGATAATTTCTCGAAAGCATGCTTAACTTTTGAATGGCGAGCAACAGCATGTTAAGTTTGAATGCTTTTCGTTTAATCATACAAATGAAGTAGCTGAGTCAAAGAACTTCAAATCTAACTTTAGATGTTCCATACCATCAAAAGCTGATACGCCCTTATTGTGGTCGCTTCTCGACTTCTTTTTTTCACTGTGGAATTGAGATCTGCAGTAATTTTAGATCCATGGATTTAAAATCACAACACTTTTCATTTGATTTTAAATTCATGGTTTTGGCATGAATTTTAATTATAAGATCCTCAGTTTGTTTAAACTGAAAATCTCCAAGAATACACTTTTTTATGCAGCCTTTGATCTATTAAACGTAACCTTTAAGTGTTTAAGCTTTGGATTTTACACAGTAGAGGCAATAAACTTATAGTCGTTTGTATGTGTACATTGAGCACTAGAACAAAATGAAAAGGGTAAACGCGACCCGAAAATGTCACGACAAAAAGATGGATCTGCTTTCTAAAAGTAAATAACAATCAGGGAGTGTTTGCGTAAACTATTAGCCATATAGCTGAGGTCCGCTGCTTTGCAACCGAAGAAGGTGACCGAAGGCGAAGAACCGAGATGGGCTGGAGGATGAGGAAGATGCATACCACCACCAGTTGCTCCTCTTTCCTCTTCATTCCTCTCTTGCTGCTGCTAGTCTCTGTAAGCCCAACCACTGCTGCTGCTCCTGAAACTGTTGTCTCCGTAAGGTCAACTGCTACTGCTTCTGATGCCGCTGCCGGAACGGTGAAGGTGGAAGACTGGAACCCGAAGCTGGAGGAAAAGGGGAGGCGATGGTGGTGGGACAGCTCTGAATCAGAGTGCGGACTAGAGGATGGGGAGACGGAGGAGGTGTTGGGGATGGACTCCTTTACCAATCAACAGCTCCTAGCCGCGGCCAACTACCAGCGCGGCTACATCACAAACCCTGTTCTGAAACCCGACGCCCCGCTGTGCCAGAAGAGAGGCAACTGCCGGCCGAGTGCGGTCTCTCCAATACCATCCACCCGTTGCACTGGATGGTGCCGTCGTGGCTATAATCCGATCGGCGCAGCTTCGTACTAGCAAGTCAAGGGTTGTTGCTTAGTTTAGTGACCTGCAAGAGTTCTCGATCGGTGGTTGGTGTAACCTTTGATTTTTTTTTTTTTCACCGTCCTTATTCGTGATGGCTTGCCATGTACACGTAAATCATGATCGTTCTGGATGGCTCTTAGTCATGATCTTTAGGAAGCCTTGTAAGAGTCTTTTTTAGGTCTTGCTGTTCTTTCTCTTCGCCGTTCACTTGGTGGGGATCTTTTGTTAAAAAAGTGATTAGATAGTCGAATTGGTGGGGAAACAAATGTTCAAAATACCGTTTGTTCTAATCACGATATAGTGAGGAAAAAACAGGATTTGAAACGGACGATGACTTCGGCGCCAGATCGTGTTTAATCTGTCATCACCTTCTCTTGCTCATATTGTTAACACAGCCAAAGAGACCCCCTTTCTCTAATCTAAACGATCACTTTTTTCAAGAAAACCACCCCTCGTTCATTAGATGAATCTTTAGATCCGATAAGACGGGATTTCCCCATTTGAGAGCCTTCGATATCTTTGTCCCCTCCTTGACCGCCACGGAGCCTAGGTTGAAGTCCTTTTCATTTGTCACGCTCCTCGGAGCCCTTCCTTCGGCCCTCTCTATAAATGCCAGCACACCTCAGTTGACTGGTTCCAATTATCAGTCCCTTCTCACAAGGGCGGAGTTACAAACTTTTTGTTCAGTGATCTCTTTGGTCGTCTGCATGTTTGTTATCGTCTTCAGATTTAGATCTTCCTCAGCAAGCAACCTTCTCTGACAACATGATGAAAAACATACAAATAACAAATTAAATGAGAGAGGTTTAACCTGGGTTTTGTATAAGCGTCACTGCTAGCTCCTATTTTTTAATTAGGAGCCGTACTTTACAGCAACACTTCTCATTCATGGCAACAGGCCTAGTAATTTGTTCCTTTGTTAGCTTTTGGTAACAGTAACAGATTTGATAACAGCGTTGACGGAATTTTTGCTAACATTATTTTTGTGACAACTCATTTCTCTGTCGTTACTGTAATGAATGCCACAACTGGCACCACTACTTTTCATGCAATATCATTGTCTGCATAGTCATCATGTGCGCCACCTTCGCCATCATATGTGATCTTGCTTGTATGGATAAAATGAATGTGCAGTAGCGTCATCCTTTTAGGTTTAGATCACGAACGACTAATCGGTAATCACTAATGTCAAGTTTTTTTAAGTTTGCTGCACTGCGCTTCGGTTCTATCAGTTCCTCTCTTCGGAGTTGTATGACCCTTCAAGGATAGCGCTTTTGAATGTTCTCATACTCATCGGCCGTTTGCATATTTATGTCAGTCTGTTTAATGCTCGCCCCCAGTCAAACTGAAGCAGATAAACATGAACTATGAAAAATTTTCCTCCCCTTCACGATTTAATTTGGATGTCTTTCTATCTCCGAAAATTACAGGCACATGGTTGACCGATAACCGAGACCATTCGTAAATGGATGCTGGCTTTTCTGCGCAGTTGGTGACCCTATATCTCCCGCCACCAGCTCCACTAGATGCATGCTTCCAATATGGCGACATGAGTCAGTGGGCGTGGCTGATAATTGAGAAACTAAATAATTGTTTAATTATCCCTTGGATAAGAAACCAAGCGCAAATAGTTAAAAATAATATATATATGACGTCTCCAGTAATAATCGATTACATATTTATCTACGGCTTGACTGGCATCAAATTTGTGGTTTGGAATTGGCGAGCATAACCAATTAATTGGCCAATTAGAGCAGCAAAATAAAAATGAAAGGTACGTAATAAAAATCAAGTGTTGTATCTAGCGAAATAAATGCGCCAACAGTTTATATATTAAAGACGCAATAGGTACGCGACCATCTACACGTCGTGTTTCATCAATTACGTCATACCTAGAAGTTGTGATTGGCACTTCACTTCATGGTGGATTCCAAGCACAAGCGTCCACCAGTTTCAGGCCACCGATCCGATTGGATTGAGCGCTGCCGTATTGCCCTTGGCAATGGAATGCGCAAACAAAACAAACTTTCAATGAATTTGTTGTGCCATCTTTAGGTTCATTTCTTATCTGAAAAGCAGTCACACATTTCACACGAAAACTAAAAGAAACCTTTAAAGCTATACTATATATATACATTTCAAAGCCAAGTCGATCTAGATGCTGGATGTATCCGAACTGTGACGTCACTTTGGATTCAATTTCACAAATTTTCAGGATCCAACTTAGGAAATCCAAATTCAATAGCTCGTATGGACATTAGTCTTGTACCCTTGCATTGTGTCACCTGGAAAACTTGGTGGTTCGCTCGCACTTTCAATGTTATTCCAAAGAAGAAAACACTAGTTACGTTGTCTACAGTCCATATTAATTATACGATGCATTTTCTTCTTAAGCCTAACAAGAAGGCTAATTTTATAATTTTGTTTAATAATAGAAAGTTTGGAGGATGAGATATTAGTGAGTGCGCCCCTGACAATTGCGTCGTGTACGCCACTCTGCTGTTCATCCTTCCTCTCATTTCATCTATGTTCAGAAATGTCTTCCATGTACTTCTGAAATTAATTATATGTATATATATATACACACACACACACACGCACACACCAACGTTGAGATGAGATGCAAGGAAAGGAGATGGAGGTTTAACATTTGCATTTGCAGTGAGTTAGTCATGTGACAGTACTAAACTTTGTTTTCTATTTCCTTCCTTCTTTTACAGTTTATATATTGCCATACGCACTCTTAGCTGATTATACTTTGAGCCTTATAACCAAGGTTGCCGATAAAAGCTGAACTCTTCTGCTCATGGTCTCTGTTGGGAAAATTTGTTCATACTTTACCCTTACGGCAGAGGAGATGCTCAAATAAGTGCCGATTTTAGACCTCGTGGGCCTTCCCTTCATCCTCTTCAGTGCTTAATTAATTAATTTCATGATCTGCCCCTAATTCACTGGCGAACATTAATGGACCGTCGGTGCACATTCCTTCCATCTTTACGTGGTTAAATTGTTTCTCAGCTACCAACTCAGAGCCAGCGCTTCACCAACCACCACAAGAAAAGGAAAACGCATTTGGCATTGAATTGAAGAAGTCGATCAGTCCCATAGGGAAAGGAATAAAAACAGGAATCAGCAAAATATGGAGAAACCAGGGGCAGGGAAACTTCAGCGTATAATCTGCTAAAGTTGGACGGCACCGTCTTCTCACTTTTAGCTTGCAAGCTGAAAATGGAAGCCGTCGTGAGTTCTTAAACGATCACGCTAAAGAGGAGCTTTTGAATATATATTGTCATTCGACCTTGTATCTGCAGAGATCTACCCAATAAAGTTCCTAGTCGAGTCATGTAATTTCATCAACGAGCACAGCGCAGTTGATGGAATTACAACGAATTGGAAGGATTTTGGCACTGTCACACCGACTTGCAGACTATTCTCCATCGTGTTTGATTTGGGAAAAGAAGCGGCCCAGGAAAGAGGGCCCAAGTGCTGCCATCGCCAGTTACCACAATCAATCCAACCACCTGATGCGCCTACCGCATGTCTCTACCCTCCCAGTTCAGCTCCATTTGATACCACACCGAAAAAGTTGACGCTACTAATGGAGGCAGGGAGGGATCAGCTAATATGTTGGAGGTCGTAAAGAAGCAACTTAACTTGTATCAACTCCATCTCCGCACATAGACGCATGAAATAGGGGTTATTACCAGGACAATAAACTCCCAATCTTATTTTTCTCCTACGTGCTGTCAAACTTTCATGCATTTTTTGTGCCATCGGCTGCGAATATGTTTCTTCATTCAGATTCACGCAACCGTGTCTCATCTATAAGGTTTGATCTGCTCAAAATTTAAAACAAATCAAAGCGAAAGGGAACTATATGCATCCAGTTTCCATAATGTACAAGACATTAAAAAGTTCCGGGGTAGGACAAACTGATCAGTTCTGGAAGTTGGAACTAAATCAAGGGCTGTGGCAAGCAGCAAAGCACAAGCAGTTGATGAGGTAGTTGGAAGGCACCAGGCGTGACCTTCTCCTCTTCCGTAATTGAGCTTTTGTTTACTCTCCAATGCAAGCAAAGGACGTCCGGGAGTTACGAAAGGACGTTGCCAAGGAGCGCGAAGAAAATGCACCAGAAACGCTAAATTGCAGCCTAATTAATTGGTCACTTAGTAAGTATTGATGACCTCCCCCATTATAAATTGAGATCTTTGAATCGCGTAATGTGCTTACTGGCTCACGTATAGGGTGTGGACAATGGCGTCATCATTCTTCTACCATCTGTTGGCCTTCATCCCTCTCCTTCTCCTCGTTTCTTTCTCAAGTTCTCAGGCTTCTAGCCTGAACTTGAGCTGCGCTTCTGAACCACCAGCGACCGAGACGCTTGTGTTTCCTAGCGATGTGCCTCTGTTGGAATTCCCTCTTAATCTGGAGCACCTAGAGGCAGACTTCTTCCTTTATGGCGCGCTGGGGAGGGGGCTGGATGAGCTTGCACCAGAGCTGGTCATGGGGGGTCCTCCACCCGGAGGAGCACGGAAGGCCAACCTTGACCCACTCATCAGGGACATCATTCTACAATTTGGCTATCAGGAGATTGGTCACCTCAGGTCTCTCTCTCTCTCTCCATTTTCTTTCCCTCAACATCTCTCTGCTCTCTTTCTCTCTGGTTAACCATTTCATTTTCTTGTTGATCCAATCTCGGGGCCATTAAAGAGACGGTTCGTTGGTTTCCTAGGCCTCTGCTGGATCTGAGCCCCAACAATTTTGCTCGCACAATGGACGAAGCGTTTGGCTTCCAACTTAGTCCTCCCTTTGATCCTTACGCCAGCAGCATCAATTTCCTCCTGGCTACTTACGTCATACCTTACGTTGGGCTCACCGGTTACGTGGGTACAAACCCCAATCTCAAGGGCCACTATTCGAAAAGGGTACTAATCAAGCCTTTGAGAGCGAGAGAGAAAAAGAGAGAGAACATGCAATCTTTTCATGTTTTGATTCCTGAAACCGGATCCTCCATGAATGTCGATTCCCAAACATGGGCTCAATTCTGCTCATGGCAATCGGGGTTCCTTTTGCTCAAGTTGTTATGTTAGTCTGTCCTTAGTTGCCGCTGTTGCATTCATTAAAGTGTTACTTATTTAAATCAATTTTGTAGCATTTTGCATGATCAGACGAACGGCTTCGTGAACAGTTCTTCCCCTGCTTTCTACTTGTATAGTTGTATGCATCTTACTCAATCAATTTCGAAAACTTGGAAGGACTACTTATTTCATCTCATTCTGCATTCTGTTGGTACTGGCCTAATCTGAATTCCTACGTTGGCAACTGTGGTTCAACCTCCAAACATAATTTTCCTCTTTCCGTATCTTAAGTAACCGCACAACGCCCATTGTTGACCATTTTCTTAGTTAACAGAGTGAGTGACCATATTTTCTTCTGCGAATCTCGCAATAGAGCGTCGACACTGGAAATTGATCAGCAAAGGACATGTTCCCCTGCTTCTCCTATCATCTCTCGAGTTCTCTCTTTTTTTCTCCTTCGCCCTGTTCATATCTTTTGATCCGATCACCGTGGTTAATCAAACATTTATCCAAACGTTTCCAATATGTTATCGGATAACCGATCTGATCTCCTCTTATTGTATATGGCTTATGCCGTCTGCAAAACCTTCACAGTTAGTGGCAGGACTGCTAGGCGTGGAGTCTGGGCAGGACGCCGTGGTCAGAGGCTTGTTATACGAGAGGAAGCAGCGGCAGGTTGAGCCCTACAACATAACGGTGGAAGACTTCACCGATCGAATCTCCATCCTCAGAGACCATCTCGGCGGCTGCGGCGTCAAGGATGAGGGGCTGACTGTTCCTCTCGAGCTTGGAGCAGAGGGCAGAATTCGCGGCAATATCCTGTCCGGCGACATGCACTCTCTGTCCTATGCCCGCACTCCCGCAGAAATCCTGAGGATCGTGTATGGAACGGGCAGCGAGCGTGAGCCAGGCGGCTTTTTCCCCAAAGGAGGCAATGGCGAGATAGCACGATCCTATCTACAGTAGCATTAGGGGCCGGGTGCAAACAGTTTCTTGCGGTGCTGCCCCAGTGTTTCATTATAAATAAGAGTTGGTTGCTGTTTTGTGTGTGTGTGCGTGAGAGGGGAAGAGAGAGAGCGTCTCGATACTTGTTTGCTGACTTAGAGAATGCAGTCAGGGAGGGAAATGCGTGGGATTTTGTTTCTTATGCAGAAAATGTATCAGGACAGGAGATCTGATCTAATTGTTATCTGCTTCTGAGAAGGTCTTTTGTATATCGAGCCAACCCGCAAGCTTGCAAAAAAATATCAGTTCTTCCTTCTCGCCTGAACTTTCTTATGGTACTGATGTCATCATCAGTGATGGTGTCCCAGACTTCCTGGGGTTGTTCAAGTTAAAGAAATCGGATCAACAGGGCATCTAAGCCGATAATGGCGACGGCAAGTTCGATTCAAATTCAAATTCTAAACTCTCATACGATAGTCATGATTAGCAAAGATCACGCGTGCATTCTCAAGCTGAAAAACCGTAGAACAAAAGAGAAATTAAAAGGAACCATCAAAAGAAAATATTTTATTTTCTGCGTTAACGCATGAAGTCTCTCCATAGCTAAATTGCAAGGAGTTGAACGAGCTCCCTAGCACTTGAAGAGCTGCTTCTGCCCCTTCTTGTCCCAGTGATGATTTAGCCAAAAGTCCCAAGCTTCCAGAGGTGATCCAGACCCATAGAGCCTCAATTTTGTTCTTTTTATTATGGTGGATGTTATTTATTAACAAAAAAATTTCTGCTGTTGGATGAAGGACAGAGGACGTCTTCCTCATGTTTTGCTTTTGTCCTACACCAAGATAAAGGTTCGATTATAGTTTCTTTTGCTGCATTGTCGTTACCCAATTTGATTTTGAGAAATTGGGGCTTGCCCATTAGGTAAAAATTGTATCTTCCGTGGATTTGTTTTTCCTCTTGTTGGTGTTCAATCGATGCATGAGAACTTCTTCCATCTGCTTAGCATGATATCGCTTCAACGCTGTCATGACCAATGCTGTATAAACCTTTGGCCGTTTTCTTCGTTGAATCCGCATTTCATCTGATTTTTCGTCCTTTTCGGTGTGCTTCGTTGGTGAATTTGTCGATTTCTTTTGATATTTGCTCTTCCCTCAATTAATGGAATCTCCTTTTGTTTCTGCAACTCTACCTTCAGCAGGGACTTCTTGAATTAGCTTTCATGGCGTTCGTCAAGATTCGAAGTCTCTTTTGGAGAATGCACGTTGGCCAACTTGGACTCATAGCTGAGACTTGGGCTCTGCAGAGCCCAAGTTTTTTCCGAAGAGCCTTTCTTGTATGGCGTCCTAAATCTAGCACTTGAAAGCCATGAGTTGGTAGTATGTGTTTATGAATGTTGGGTAATGAACACATAGCTATAGTCTGACAGCAGAGTATGGGGATGGTTGAGAGGGGTTCTCGGATATTTTAGATGAAGCATGAAATATGGCAGTCAAATAGCTCTGTGATTGTGAAGTTTTTGGATTGTTGGGTTTATGTTGTGTCAAATGTTCCTGTATTGGCTTGCAGTTCCTGAAGTTTGTTTTGTTGTGTCAAATCTAGTGGGAAGCTGATTCTGCAAAGATTGACTAAGCGACATCCAGTTCCCATAAAAATTTAGAATGATTAAAACCTGTTTCCTATGTAACTATGACATTTTAGCTACATTCCATCATTATAAGTAAAGTGGTTTGGCACAATTAGTCTGTTATAGGATTTGCTTGTGAAACTTGGTGTTGGATTTCTACCTGGTAGCTAAATGTTGGAGACTCTGCTTCATGCTTTGGTCTTCCCACTCTACGATTGCCTAACAAGTGGAGGCTGGAGCAGATGTAGGGTTGAAACACGAAACAATTGACAAGCGCCATCTAAAGAGCCAATACCCTTCATGCCATTGATCACCACCATCCATCCACTGTTGAAAACAATCTTTAATGTCATCATGCTTAGCAGACGGTGGTGATCTTCGAAAACGAGTTTTGGGGTTTGTGTGAAACTTATTCTGGCCAGAATTGGTTTAGCAATTTCTTAAAATAGATGCCCATATCATCTTCAGTCTTTAGAAGCTGACCAGCTAAGCTTAAACCTCACTTGCATTGCTTCTGCCGTATGTAAATCAGGCCAAATTAAAAGAAAAGGAACGGAGCAAGTTCAATTTGTGTTGCTTGGTGGACCCTGCTTTGCAGGACCAAGATGGCCCTATGAACCCTTCACCGATATTTTGCAAGCATATGCAATGTGCTCGACGCACTATCCAGTTCTTTTATACTATTTTGGTAAATCCTGGTCACCATTAACTCTGCCAAGTTTCTAAATGCTGCAAACTGAGTCTCCTGTTCAGCACTTTTTGAACTAACTGCATCGGCCAGTGTTCTCCACGAACATAGATCCGTTGCTTTATTGAGGGTTACCTATATCACTAGCTTTCATCTGCTGTGAAATTGCACACTTGCAGGTCTCAGCTAAAGGCGTACGCTTGAAGAAGGCGTTTTTTGTGCTTTATGTTGCACTTTATTTCGTCTGATATAGTATTTCCTATGTGACGATGAACTGTTATTTCGCTTTGTCGAAGCGTCCTTGAGTAATTACTAAAGCTAATACCTTGTGCCTCTTTTCAGGACAACGCACAACAAAATGGTAAAATTATGCCTTTGCCTCTGAGCGATGTTGTCTCTCCACTTTATGCTAACCGTGCATCACTTTTCCTGATATAATATACCATGGCATATCTGCATTGACCTAAACAGCTACTTGCTTCACATCTGCAAATAAAGTAGTTCTCCCACGAGTCCAGCACCTGTAGATATGTATCTTTTGCTTTCTAGCACAGGCTTCAAGCTTGGGGCCCTGCGGCCTTGAAATCATTGACAGCTTTACACTTTGGCCAGTTGCCATGTTACGATCCCTTTTCTTTTCAGAAGCCATTTTTCTTTTTATTGAATGCTGACAGGCCTACAGTTTAATAGCTAAACCTTCGCTTGCTTGAATGTGCGCTCGGCAACTTTGCGGCACCTGTTTTCAACCATGGTATCTACTTCTTCTTCATGTCCAGGGCTAAAGGAAGTACCATCCTGCCTTCTCTCTTCTCGGGGTCCGGTCACCGACCATGCAGTGGCAGGCCTTTTGCCGGGGAAACCTGTTCAAGAAAGAAATTCAATTTCTCCTGGCACCAATGGCATGCTAATGTGAAACCGCAGCAGGAACATACACTTACTGCGTGTGGTATTCATACACCAGTAACGTTTCATATTACGCATCTTGTGAACTGAACTCTTGCACTCGTGAGTATATCCATGATATTTCTTTAGGTTGGTGATATTTAGAATCACACTTTACTCCTTGTGGCAACCATGATAAACATGTAGTAGCAAGAGTTCTGCTCTCCTTGTTAAGGGGTAACTGGACTTATGATTCTTGGGTTGATAAAATTTGATTCTTACCAAAACCCAGCTTGCTTAAGTAAACAAGTAAGGCAAAAGAATCATAGCAGCTCGGATACATATTACATGTACTTTTTACAATATTATCAAAATGTTGACATATTTGGATCTGGTAGGGCAGATCCTGTAGTGCTGCCAAAAAGCACTGACTGTACGGCCATCCTCTCGGCCCTGCCTCGTCCTTCAACCTTGTTAGCCTCACATAAATCAAGACTAGCTTCTACAATGGGCTCCTTCCCGGCACGCGCGTAAAGCCCGTGCCCTCCATACTTGACGCTCTATCGGCGTCGGCTGGCCTGCGACCATTGGCACCACTTTCGGCCACGTTGGGCCATCTTCAGCGCCCCTCGGCCGGCCCTTGCCGGCAGTCCACGGCCACTCTCGCCCTGGTCGGGCGCTACAGGGGACGCCGCGTCTGAAGTAGCCGTCTCCTCAAATAGCCTTGCACGTCCCTTGGGCGGCAATGAACGAGTATCGCCACTTCCTCGGTGCTTGGCCGGGGTGGCTCGACGTCTCTCGGCATCATCAGCGTCCTGTCTCGATGGGCTCCTAGGCTGGCCCGTATCAGGATCCAAATAAATGTGAAAAAAAGTCTATGCCATATCCAGTCTAGTTTTTAGATTCACAATCCGAATCTGAATCCAGAGCGAATTGGATATTTACTTCAATGTGAATTCAAGCTCAAGATACGATTGAATGTCATTTCTTAAGTCTAAATCGAATCTGACTTCTTAATAGGATGACAGGATTTCTCCATATCCAGCTTTCTCTGACGACTGATGCATTGGCACTCATACCACGGGGTTCTCTGGTATCTTCCACTTTGTGGATTCTAGAAAATCACAAATAGGCAGGCGATGGGAGGAAATCTGGTGGAAATTTCTCGACACTAGGAGGTGCTTTTGTCAATGATCCCTTGTACAGAAAGAAGTGTAGGGAGAGAGGACCCACATGCCAAAATGTGCTTTTTAATACATAAAGTGCACTCTAGTTGTGTGCTAGTGATTCCGATTAGTTTCTCCCTTTCATACGGCAGGAGCTGGGTTATTCATGACCGAATAGATGGGAGGGCTTTCCCTGTGGCTTTTATCATTAGAGAACACAAAACAATCTAAAGCTGCACCAACACTAAAAGTTCTGGTACTCTGATTTTATACAACTAAGAGAGTGAAAAAGTAAAAGAAAACTCGTCAGTCCTGCCCCATCCCAAAGACTAAGAGCATTGCATTATAGAAACATTTCACAGATCTCTCTCTCTCTCTCTCTCTCTGTGTGAAGAAATCAAAGGATTTCAAGCATGTGTGCTCGTTGTGCATGGATTCGAGCGAAATGTGGGTGTGCCGATCGATCGAGAGTGAGAGAGAGAGAGAGATAGAGATTTCCAACCATTGTAGCCAGTGGCGGAGGGAGGGGGGGGGGGGGGGGCCTAGGCCATGGCCCCACCCTGGCGAATGGAAAAAAAAAATTATATTGAAAAAAAATAATTTTTTAATTGCGCAATGTATTTTTTGGGTTTTGATTCAATTTGGCCCTACCCAGAGCTAGACGTTGGACTGTCGGCCCGTCCCGAAAGAAAATTCTGGCTCCGCCCCTAATTGTAGCGGCTTCCGAAGTGCTGAACTAAAT
Source organism: Nymphaea thermarum (assembly GCA_011799765.1). Classification (NCBI taxonomy): domain Eukaryota; kingdom Viridiplantae; phylum Streptophyta; class Magnoliopsida; order Nymphaeales; family Nymphaeaceae; genus Nymphaea; species Nymphaea thermarum. The sequence continues at coordinate 170,861 of JAANDH010000050.1, forward strand.
TGATTCTCTATGAACAGTTTTTTCCCCTTTTTTTTGTCAATAAAGAAAAAGAAAGAAACTTATGAAACTCAATTCCTCAGTCTGCTTAATCTAGATTCCAGATGAAAAAAAAATACTTAGAAAATTCTATGGCATACCAACATAGCTCTGTTTAATCACTAGTCACTAGGAATTGTAAGTTTTATCAATGAAAGTCTAATGTTCGCACGAACTGGAATATTTACAGTTGTGGATTTACACCTGCATCTTTGTTGCACAAGTAATTTACTGAACCGTCGTCCGAGCTCTCTCTCTCTCTCTCTCTCATCTTTTGCTAACGCACTCGCAGCATTTCCATCCTTTTCTGCTCTCTCTCTCTTTCCCTCTATCTCACAGGACACGAAATTCGATGTCATTTTCAAGCGACTATTCGCCCATATCTAAAGGCGTGACCACACGTAACACAACGTCAAATCTCCACAATCTAGAACTGAAGGGCTACTGCTCTAATTAGTTGAAGAAAGATCATCGGTGCCTCTGATATCTTTGCCTGCCATCTGCTTCCTGGATATGGGCATCTCATGATAAGATTCAAGACTTTATTTCCCCTTACTTTACGTTCGTACGCCAACTATATAACCGCAGCTTTGCGTTCGATTTTGGTGATTTTATTCCATATAAAATTTCAAAGTTAACTTTCTAAGCATGTGTTTTTCACCCAAACATCTTCCTTTACATCCACTATATATAAACCACACCACTAATAAAGGTGAGGTCCCCCCATTACCATGTTGAGGAATCTGTGCAAGACCAAGTGGGGTTGCTGCTCCCCTTATGGAAAAGCAAATGGCAACAACAAAAAATTATCTGTAGCTTAGAGAGTAAGGGCACAGCTGCTTTATTCTTCTCCGGTGACGCCATGATGTTGTCTAAAACAAAATTTATGCTCCTTCCCATTCCTTAAGGGGGCGCTTAGACAAAGGAACAGTCAGTTTGTGAGTGTGTAATGAATATCTCTCAAAACTTGTAACAGATTCATGGAACAGTGCTCCATGAATTTGGCCCAATTTTAGAGGTGGATTCATTGAACGATCACAAACAGTTGGCAAAAACTTAGTAAATCATGAGAGATAATTTAAATCACAGAAATTTTCGTGGAACATATTCAGGAGGAACAACCGGTCGTTGACTAATCGTTGCGGCTGGAGATATGATCTTATATCCGGATATAAGCTGAAATATTCCTCAACACTTCAATGCAAAGCCCTGAAAGGGCTCCATTTACGAAGATGGTTTTTTTAATGGTTATTTTTCTTTTTCGAAGAGTACTTACCTCTTCTTTTTACTGAATTTTTATCGAGTAAATGGTCTTTCAGGGCGACCAAGTTGCAGAAACAGGATGAATGTCCAACTAGGTTATTGGAGGAACGATCTTGGCATTGTTGATTGTGCGATTCGGTCAACTGCTGAATCACACATGCAATGGACGTCCATTTCAACTGTTGATGAGAATTGGGCACACTCATCAGCGCCTGCGCCATGCCCATAAAGCCACTCCGGAAACTCAAATGGGTGAGCAGTCTATGATGTCGACTCATAAAACTAAGTGTTGGTTTCATGAATCTGCCCAATCTTTGGAGCAGAGTCATGAATAATTAACATGATGTGCTCATGCCAAACAATGTCAAAGAAATCTTTGCCGCCATTAAATGAGATAAATCATCCACCGGGCATTCTGTTTGCGGTCTATGGTAATTGGCAGAAAAACAAATGTTACGCCACCCTGCACTTCACTTTCGAGGTGATTTTCTACTTTCAATTCGTTGCTTCGGGAAGGAATTTCATCATTTATGTGAGAACTATCGGCAAATGCGGGGTGGGAGCAAGATTCTTGATTTTCCGTATTATCTTTTGAGAGAGTTTTAAATTGTCATACGATTCCGCTTTTGACACTTGCATGGTACAAATAAATACACTTGAGAAGACTTGGTGAGCAAGAAACTCAACTTTACAGAGCTCCGAAAACCATACTCCCGACTCGAATGACAGCCCCCACGGCTGCTGTCGATGCATTTTTCACAAATGGAAACCGTCGGATCGTTCATTTTAGCAGCCAGAGAAAACGAAGGTGCAAAGTTGGCGACATTTTCGAAAAATACTATCTACGTATTTAGCAACCAGAGAAAACTTGCGCCACACTAATGCCAAAAAAGCCCGTTTTAGAATTCTTCATGTGAAAAACCGTCTCCATTACTACAACTAGGAGAACTTTTACTTTTATTTCCTTTTTTACTTTTGCTTTCCCTTTTCACACAAATTTTGTAGCGACTCCCAGATGTCAAGGACAGCGAGTTTTCCGTGTTTCGATCTAAGCCCACATCGATATCATGGTGAACTCGCCAGCTAAATGAGCCACATATGGATGGGCGGGCTTTGCTTAGAAACTAATAGTTTTATTTCTCAAACCTCTGAAACACTCTACCAAGGTTGGAGAGACCAGAATCAAATCCATTCTTATGATGTAAGCAATAGAGTGCAAAACGGCAGATGCGTCAACTGCAAGATAAAATACTTAGCAACCTTCTCTATTGTAAAGGTTAAGCCCCACACTTTGGTTCGACTACAGTAGTCCATTATAAAAGAGAAAGGATGAACACTTGGCAAATGGCATTAGTATTTGGCTTTTATTAACCTACTTCACAAGTTCGAACTATAGGATCCTAGCACACTTGTGCTAAGATAAGTGCCTTTCTCCCTCTCCCCTTGGGATTTTATTTTATTCGGAACAGAAAAGCAATTCCATGATCACCAGATTGCAGCCATCACTCTTAATTTAAAAGCAGTAAAATAAAAGAATACGCACCACTTCACCAACATTGATTTACGTCCACTGAAAGGATGAGAATATCAATGACATCATAAACGAACATCTAAGCGATCAAAAAGCCGGAGGGAGAAAAGGCTGATGAACCAAATGGCTCTAACTCTGGTTCATTAGTGACCAAAGTGGGAATCTACTAGTCCCCCAAACTCCAAAAGATAAGCCACCAAGTAGAAGTGACAAAATTGCTTAACACATACCAACTAAAATAATTAAGGCCCCCCCAGTGTTGCCATACCCACCAGCGCGCTCGCTTAAGGGACCCAAACGCTGGTAAATTTCTTTTCCAACCTCATTTTTCTAAAATATCAAACCCAAGTAACTTTTTTAATAAAGATGTTCCCTGAAAAGTTTCCTTTCATAAATTAGAAAAGAGAAAAAAACCTTTCATCAAAGAAATAACGTATGCCCATAAGAGAAATGACCACATTGCCTTACTCTTATTAAACAAAGTTTTTATGGTTTCTTTTTAAGCTACAGCTTAACAAAATTACCACCAACGGCAGAGGAAAAGGGGAGGAGAGGACTTGCACAAGACGAAAACAATGTACAAAGGGGTTTCTAGGTGGCTGACCTCCGCCGGCGTAGATTCTCCCGGCGAAATTTCCGACAGTTGCATCACATCACGGAACAGACTGAGGCGTTCTCCTCATCGTACATATTGTAGTCATCCTGCCTCTGCAGGTAAGAACCCGGCGGCACGTACCGCATTACACCGCCGGAACTGTGCGGCACCATGAAGGAGGCGTCGACATATGGAGGGAGGGTGTAGGACCCACCATAGCTTAGAACGGGCGTAGCCGTGCTGTAATTAACAGCCGGTGTCCACTGGCCGCCCCACCCGCCGCAAACCGGCGGGACGCATGGTGGGTATTGATGGATCAGCTGCAAGTGTGGCGCCGAAGCAACCGTTGCACCACCAACTTGAGCGACAGCCGCTGGAGCCCCCACCGCAGCCGGAGGCTGATCGCCACCATTTCCAGCACTACCATCGCCGGAATTCTCACCACCACCGCCGCCGCCACCGCCGTTTCCATTTCCGTTACCTTTCTTACCTTTCTTCTTACCACTACCGCCACTTCCGCCGTTGCCTCCGCCATTACCTTCCTTGGCCTTACCACCATCTGGAGACGCCGCCTCGCCGGCTGGTTTTTCGTCGGTGCCCTGTTTCTTAGCATCTCCATCACCGGGTTTCTCACCGGAAGCCTCCTTTGCTGCTCCATCCTTCGCTTCGTCCCCTCCACCGGATTTCTTTCCACCAGCCTCGTTCTTCTTCTCTGCGGGACCCTTGCCGTTCTTGCCACCGGCATCCCCACCCTTTCCACTGCCTTTCTTTCCCGATTTATCCTCCTTCTGCGGCCATAATTCCACGTACTTGCCGGTCTTCTGAAGCTTCTTGATGAGTGTATCGGCGTCGACGTCTCCGGTGACGGTCACCTTCTGCTGTACGGAATCAACGGTCGTCGTGAAGACTCCTGCACCGAAAACCCCACCGAGGCCAGGAAGAAAAAGAAAACCGTGAGTACACGTAAGAAAAGAAAATGCTCGGAAACCAACTCTGGGTTTTGCAAGGGAGATGCCGACCATCAACGCTCTGCAACACTTTCTTCACTTTCTTCTTGCAGGCCTCGCAGTGGATGTAAACCTTCAGCACCCATGTCTGCAAACAAAGAGAGAAAGGAGACGAATGAATTGCAAAGGAAATTGCCGAAAGAGAGAGAGAGGGAGAGAGAGAGAAAAAATGGGTACCTTGTATTTGAGGGGTTGAGAGGATTCATCGGCTTCCATGATCAAGGTAGAAGAAGAGCCGGTGTCTCAGAGAGAGAGAGAGAGAGAGAGAGAGGAAGGGGGGGCAGGGGGTTTTGAAGAGGGGGAGGGAATGCGGAGCGATGCAGTTGGGAGGGAAAGTGGGGAGTGGGATTGGGACTCATAAATACCAAAAATAAAAAATAAAAATCGTACCGTGGAGATGCTCAAGAGTGAAAAAGGAATTTGGCAGGAGGAGACATAAATCAATTGTGCAATAAAGAAAGGAAGAAACTATCATTTTGGTGCCATCATTGTTACTGTTCTTTACTTTCTTCCGTCGTTGTATTCTACGATAAAAAGAATGGCGCAAGAGGGGGAGCTTGTGCTTTTTCACATTGTGCTGCCACGTGATCAGGAGTTGTTGAGGAGCGAGCAATTGAAGAAAAAGGAGCCATTTGGGGACTGGAAAAGATGCACAACTTTGGAGCTGCAAAATGCGCAGTCTTCTTAGTGCATTAAGATATCATGATACAAAACGTTGATGCCGCTCAATTTATGTGAGATGAAAGCCAACTGTAGCTTTTGCCAACAAAAACTTAGTTCATACTTTGAAGCATTTGGCACTTACTATGCTCGAGTAAGAGTTGATCACTGTTGGAATAGGCTGATGCTGCAGGCAACAGGGTTGGAAATTATATCTGGTCCCCTTGTCACTTTCTGCATGATCACATTCCTTCATTGTTTGTCATCTCCGTGATTTGTTGCGTTTCTAGGGGCCCAATATAAATATTAGGCCCGTAGAAGAGTACCCCATCTATTTTACCAGCTAGCTCAAGACAATTATGTACTCTTGGAGAATCTGTGGGATATCTTTGCTTGCCGGATGTATAGCTTGATTAATTGTTCTGCAAGCAACAATTTGCTAATTTGTATCTGTACAATTTTAAGCAAGTTAAAAATCTTAGCTGTCTTCATTTGCTTCGTAAGATTCCAAGAAAGGGAGGATGAACAAATAAATAAATAAATAGGTAACCATCCAACGATGGCGGGGAAGAATAGTCAAATCAGTTACAGTGAGAATTAAAGAAAGAGAGAGAGAGAGCCAGTTACACGAAATTCGTAGCCGGTCCTTATGCCTTTTTTACAGGATTATGGTTGTGACCTCATGAAGCACTTGCTTAGAAATTGATTGAAACCAATGGTGTATGAGCTATTGCTGATATACACTGGTGATGTAAATGGTTGTATAGAATATAACGGATCAGATTTAGCTCGTAACTGAAATTGAATCCGAAACTGACGGTTGACTGAAATTTCATAAAAAAAACTAACTCAATTACATAGAAATGCTCTCATGCTACTCAGGCCTACATTTTAGTTGAAAAGGAAAATCAGAATTGAGTTCCATGCCTAATCCCGTTAGTTAAACTCAACTAAAGGGACTTGGGAGAACGGTAGATCAGAACGTAATGTAGACATATCTACCTCCCAAAATATACCGGGTACCCATAAAAAGATAATCAACTACGCGTTCTTTGCTCCTATGTCCCGCACAAAACGAGGAACTGCCAATTACCATAGTTTCCTTGATCACACAGAAACTATGTCGACTTGCCGATTGCATTTGCACCGAGTCAAACAAAATAAATTATGATGGAGGAAATATGCTTGAAGACCAGCTCGGGAGCAACGAGATATAGATTGGCTGGACGAGCATATGTATTACAAGAACTTTTTATGGGGAAAAAGAAAAGTACTCGATCTATGATACGATTTAGAGAGATAAGAATAAAGATAGAGACAACTCAAAGGGAGAGAAACTGAGAGTCGCCGAAGCGACTGAGGAAAGTAAAGTGATCCTGAGGTATCCTCTTGATCAGCACCAGTAATCATGGCGCCCTGCGGTGGGATTGAAGGAGATCTGAATCCTAAATAAGCGGGCCGGCCTTGTACAATATTGCATTAAAGTCCACCAGTTGACGGATGATCTACAATGCTTCAAGATGTCGAATTCGCACTGGGTTGGCTCATGGGCAACCAGCACCCTCGTTCCTTTGGGGAAGAGTTGAGAGAGATCAGTTTTGATCTGGAAAGAATGGAAAGTGGTTCAAGAAAGTGGTGGCTGGCTCTTCTTTGCATCATTATTGCATGGGACAAATTCTCAGGCGAGATTTCTTTTTTGATTGAGCCTCCTTGCGGAGCTTTCATGTGCAGTAGTACTGCTTTCATGATCGATGGTCCTTCACTGTACTGGCTGTCTAGCCTTTGATTCATATGCATTCATTTTACCACGGATTATGGAAATGAAGGAAAATCTCATCACGGATGTGTTTCTCCTTTTGCTTTTTCTCCTCAATGGTAGGTCCTGCCAAATATGTGTACTTGTTTTTCCACAGGATTCATTTCTAGTGATAAGAGTATCTACCTCTTAAATAATTATTGAACGAGCATTCTCTGAAGTATATATCATAACGTTTTAGGCATCTAATCACCATGCATTCTCCTTTATTGCTAAATTCCATGTATACCCAATAAGGCAGCAAGGTAATTAAATGATAGTTGGGGAATGTTAGTCTCTCTCTCTCTCTATATATATATATATACCCTCCTTTCCAAATGCTTATCCAGTGTAATATATATCCGGAGAACTGCTTAGTTGCAGATACACCAACAGAGGTGCATTTGGGTGCTAATTTCTTATTTTCACCTTTTTGTTTACCTGAATGATTTAACTCCAACACCCAAGTGATCGTGTGGAGGAGGGCACAAAAAGTAGTTGGTGGGGGGGTGAAGGAGGCGCGTATGGAGGGGTGAGAATGGGCCAAGCAGTAAGCAGGATGCACTTGAAAAAGGACGAGAGTCAAAATGGTGTTGGTGGGACTCGCACCAAGAGGCAGATTGGGCAACCATTTCCGAGCTTAATACCAAGGTGGTGCAGATGATGAAAAGGTGTAAATATGATGTAGAATGAGAAGTCAGGCGGAAAGATGGCATGAAGGAGGGGACCCAAGAACCAGAGTGCTCATCCAAGAAGCCAAGGAACAACAAGTACAGAGAAAGCTTGGTAGCAGGAGGAAGAGGTAATCGTCCAACATGGGTAGAGTGGCCAAAAGGAGGGAGTAAAGTGGATGCAGCTACAACAGGTGACGCTCCAACAGGCAACCCTCTTTGGCCACCACTGTAGATCTTTATTGGTGCATTTATCATCGAGAAAGAGGACGACGGAGGTCATCTATACCCGTGAAATATTTCATTAAATGATTTACATAAAAACCTACGCAAATATCATCAAAGTACAAAAGAAATAACAGTTGATTTATTGCAGGAATCAACAGTTAAAAATGTCAGATTGATGCAATAAAGTCTCAATCAAACCTACCACCAAGAGACCGTACAGTCAAGCATATTAAGAGTAATCTTCATTGCAGCAAACTAGGAAAATGTTATGTTTTTACATGCACTACTACTCGAATATTAAAAGTTTGTTAGTATCACCAGATAACTGTGTTGATATGAGGAAATCATAACTTTTGATATCTAAGTAACGCTATAGCGGGAAAACCCTCACTGTCAGTCTCCGCTATAGAGTATCAGTTCACCAGCGTAACACCCCCTTTTTTTTTGGGTAGTGATGAAGGGAGGGTCATGGTAGGTTGCAAGCTGCCACCACCAGGACAGGCAACTGGGGCTACCAAACCAGAGAGATTTTTTTTTATTATGAGGCACATGAATTTGTTGGGGCAGATTCATAGGACACTCAAGGAATGGCCTACCAGCCAAACGGCTCCTAAAAAAATTGAAAGCGGATGCAATTGAGGTGGCAGAACATAGGAGAGTTGAAATTTATCCACATTACTGGACAGGCCAAAGTTGAGCTAAAACGTCTCAGGAGATGCTGAATGTGATGTAAGAGATTTGCTGAGATAAGGCCAACCTGATGACGAGGAAGTCGTCAACATATTGAAGCATGAAAAAGAAGAAGAACCAATGCAAGGACACCGTGAATGAAACATCATGTTTGAAATGTGGATAGAAAGAGAGGAAAAAAAACTTTTGGAATAAGGTTGAACAGGAAGGAGAGGGACGGCAACGTTGGCGAAAGCCGCACTGGAGGGTGAAGGAATTCACAGAGCACGTAATAAACACAAAAAGCTGGATTGCCAAGCAAGGACTTGCTCCAGCATTGGAAAGTTCGGACCGAAATCAAGCGACTGAAAAATGTGAAAGAAAATTAAAAGAACTTTCTTGGCGTAGTCGAAAACCTTGAAGATGTTAACCTTGAGGAGGAACTTACCTCATTGAAAAAGGAAGGCAGATTCTTGCATTAATCAACGGCGCAGGGTGAATGCCATTTGAAGGGGTTGGTGAGGGTGGACATTGGCAGAGTGCAGTCAGGGGGAAGGGGGCCGCACGATGATCTAAGAATAGAGATGGGTCCGAAGTCTGAAACATGGGTGAGATTCGCCTTCTTTGGATGAGGACACGAATGGCTTTGTTGAATTGTTTGAGAAACGGGAGAGAGAGAGCCTGTTTGTGGTAAGAAATGGATAAACCAGCAAACAGCCAATGTCGCATTGATAACTACTAAAGGTATGAAAAATAGTCATTATTTATTATTACAATATTTCATCATATCGTTTACCTGGTAGTCTTAATGTGGTTTTATTATGATTACTAGCTTCTTTTCATAATCGAGCTTAAGCTCAATTATCCAGTCATGCACCTTGGCGACTCCAGCGGTAAATGTTTGCAGGTGTTCTTCCTTCAATTTCTGCAGGAAGTTACTCAGGTTTGGCTTGGCAAATGAGAATTAGCTGATCAATACAGCGAGATTATCGCGGTACTTGACATAGACAAATTTTCACCTCAAGTTGCTTTTTGCAAGTAACTATTTACTTTACAGAATTACAGGTTTTATGGTGTCCAGTATTGGTTGTCGTTTATAAGTGTCGTTTTTCTTGTTTAAGCCATGGCGATCCATGGCCCTACCGTGTGTACTCTTCATACGACTGTGGCCCTTTTGACGAAAGTATTTTCCTTGGAAGGGATTTACCATTTTAAGCTTCATCAGCACACTGGCTAGCTAGGGCAGGCCGTCAGTAGGTTAACCTCGCCACAAGGCCCAGCTCGTATTCGGCCACGGCCGTTGTAGGTTCGACCATCTCCTTCCCAATCTGCACACCGAACCATAATTAGGACTTGTGCATAAACTTTTAGTACCCACATCCTCTTATTTGCCAATACGATAAAACCCTACCTGTTTGTAGTAAGATTTAGAGAAAAAAGCAAATGAAATTGAAGGCAGTCCTTCTGAATTTCGCTATAGTTTCATTTTTTTGTGCTCCAAAGGGCGTAAAATAGCTGGTTAGATGACATATAAACAAGGTGTTGTCTGTTTGATTTACATGAGTACTACCGAGCGCTGCAATGGTGGTGCCACAACCACCCAAGTTGTGTGGCAAGCCCTAAACCCGGTGGGAGAGGCTTCTGCTTTTCCAGTACCTGGTCTTTCATTCATCGCAAATAGTTGAAAGCATCTAAAGGAGGACCAGCAACCTGCCTCCACACAAGCACTGTACTGCTGAGATTAGCAAAATAACAAACCCTTTAATACAAAACCAAGCTGAACCGGTACTTCACTATATGTTGCAACATCTGTCATATATTAATGGGGTGAACATCAAACGCCAATAGAAAGATATATATATATATATATATATATATATATATATATATATATATATAGTGTTGCTGGCATTTTTTCCCTAAACCTGATCCCCTGTCCAGTTGGTGCTAGGGCTGTGGAGCATTTAGCCCGTATAATCAGGCTATCATCTGCTTTCGACCAGTGCCTTACGTCGTAAGGTCTGCCTGTGCCAGCTTGCCCATTGAAAATGAAAAGAAATTTTCATTTAGATCCCGGACATTTTGTTTTGTCCTCCTAGAAAGGGCATCAAGTTTCTGATTACCTTAATAGCGCCACTTTTACTGATAACTATCAAAAGAGGCCATGAGTTAAATTATGACATGTTGAGCACGTGAAAACGTTTTCTGCATCAATTGGGAAACTTGTCTATGTTTTCTATTAGAGTTGAAGGGCAGAAAACCTTTAACGCTCCTTGATTAGTGAGCCAAGCAAAAGTTTTATATAATTTCGAACTCACTAATTAGATGAAATGAGACTAATTATCTCTTACGCCCATTATGCGTTTGGTATGCTAATTAAAAATGATCTTTCCCTCAAGTGCAAGGCATGGCCTAATGATAAGCCCAAAATTTTGGATTTTATGAAAACCTGTTTGGATGAAGAAAATATTTCCCTCATTTACAACTGATTTAGTTTATGGTAGAGCAAAGAGCGATAAGATGGAGATCTAGTATCAAGTTCCGTCTTTTCAATTCTCAACTTGAACCTCCATGGATAACAAGGGTTTAGATATTCCTTTCAAGGCACAGCCCCATTAAATAGCTTGATCCTACAAATTTAAAGTTCTTTCTTATTAAGGTTGTTTTTGTTTCACCATAGATTTGAGACCTGCGGTGATCTAAGCCATTGATTTGAGACCCGCGGTGATCTAAGCCATTGATTTAAGGTCGAACCCCCTCCCATCCAACCTTAAATCCATAGTTTTTAACATGTTGTATGAATTTTAATGTAAACCAAGAACATTTCAAAACACACCTTTTAATGCAGCCATGGATCAACCTTAAAAGATAATATAACGAAGTGTGTTTAGCACTATCAAATTCAATAAATTACACCATTTATGACTACACTCTCTCTTTCTAAGAGTTCTACGAGTAACCATCAAGGGGAGGATTTCCGTCGATGAATCTCCCTCTTACTGGTCACCCGCCGGTATCTTAAGCTCAGGTCTCTTTCACACTCACACAAACACAGGCAGTGCTATTGCATGGACGCTTTGAGTTTACAGAACGCATACGTGGAGCCAACAGACCGGCCGTCCTTTGTTCCGAAGGTGGCTGGTCTTCGTAATTCGCCTGCTGTTGCATGCTCCACGTTCATTGGTGGGTCAACTGAAAAAGGTTTGGACGGGAGGAAGAGGATGTTCAGATTGGTCCCTCCTTTTCCAAGCCAGAGGGCATCGGTTTCATGGCCGACGCTGCTGCATGTACAGTTGCACGCGGCTCCTTTCTCCCCTTCAACAGATCAGCAGCTGTCTTCTTCTCTCTGAGCAAAAAGATTCCTGTCTCCTGCCTGCTACCGATAGTACTCTTCTCGCACACCCCTGATTCGGTCAACGGTCACCAAAGAACTTGAAACTTCAAATCGATTCCCAAGGCATAAGAACGTAAAGACAATATTATAATAATCGACTCACAGCTTTGGCTGACACGGACCAGGTCCAAAAACCTCCATCCTTTTACAGGGAAACGGCTAGCTATCGACGGATTAAGAAACAGGAAACCCGATCAACGCTTAAGAGGAAGAAACTGAAAGAGCATGATCTGCAGACAAGTAGTCTTAATTGCTAACTCGAAGAGGCTTAATTGGCATTAGCTATGACTTTTCAGAAGCTTCTAACCATATGGGTGCTGATCGAGGGAGAGCTAATTAGCATTACACATCATAAACTGGTAAAAGTTGGGATTTCCTGTGTCCAACGACACAGAACTTACCATTTATACCCACCTGCTTCATAGGTTCGTCGGAAGCCAAACTTAGGGTGCATGACAACAAACACATAGAATGGGCTTCAGAAGTGGTCGGACACGTAAGTAGAGATGACGTTTGTGCTTTTTCTATATTTGTGAAGTAGGGTTGAAGAGGTGGTCATGGCCTACCAAACCAGTTCGATTTCGCGGTCAGGAGAACAATGTTCGCCGCGAATACGAATACAGACCAACAAAAGATTTTTTGGCGAAAATGTGGTCATGTGACTCCGGTCCCACTATGCTGTGATATTAATATCTCATGTGGCATTCCGTAGGATGACAGGCCATTTCACTTCGCCGAACTGAGCAGCAATGACAAAAAATAGACAACGAAGGCTAAGCTCGTGTTAAGACTTTTAAAGAGTGTGCATGAAACCTAATGTATATATGATGCGATTGATGCGGGACATCATGAATTAAAAAGTAGCGTCGCATGTCGAACAGCATCAATCTTCCAGGCAGTTAGCTTTACAAAGATATTTTTTACATAAAGAAAAAGCCGGGGCGCTAATAAATGCAAAAAGTTGAGGTACCACAAACATGGTTCTAGAAAGGAGAATGATGCTAAAGAAGCATATTGAAAGCAAAGAGATCAAGGTATGTATAATCTGGCATTGAACACAACTTTTCAACATTTAAAGGTATATATAAGACGGCATCGTACACAACTTTTCTTCATTCCATTACAGCCAGTCTAGCGAATATGTGAACATCAAACTTAAGGGTGAGTTCATTTGTGCGAGCAAGTTGTTCAAAATTTGTGCGAGCAGGCTGTTCAAAACTTGGTTTTGAGAACACTCGCGCCTCTTGTTTCAACAAATAAAAGAATGTAGACTGCCAAGATATTCAGGTGAGAAGAAAATGGGACGTGCAAACAGCGCGTCACAAGCAACACAACCTGAAACGCATTTGTCTATGTCAAGCAATCCCTCGAATGTCCACACATGCGGAACAGCCATCCAACATTTTCCCATGGATCAAAGCGGAATAGGTTGTAGGAGCAACACAGTGACTGGATATCGCCTATTCTAGCATATCAATTTCTTCTACTAATACCCCTTCGCATTGGGGAGGTTTTGGCGGACACTTTACAGAGCACCCCAAAAAATGCAGAATAGGTTTAAGCGCTGGAAACATCTAAAGCCGATTATTTCAGTCTTCCCGAGCTTGAAGCAACTTTAATTTAGCAATATTCGTGTAGCTATTCAAACTATGTGGATCAAAAGCAGTTAACCAAACCGGGAACGGAACGTGATCACGATGATGAAGACAATGATATCCGATTTTACACAAACACAAGAAAACACTCCAGGCACCAGGCCGTTTAATATATGTAGATCCTAAGAGGTAGACCATGGGTGATCCCCATCTCTGCCTCTTGCAAGAGGAACTAAACAATCTTCACAACTCTAGGCTTACCACCTGCTCTCCAATTGTGGCCGTACACTAACCATTGAACGACCACAATTACAAATTGCTTGGCTGTTTAAAGAAGTTTAGGCTCCTGCTTAAATTACAGATATAAGACCCACAGAATTTGTCCACGGAAAAGATAAACAAATTTTGGACTCTGCAAAATCTCTTGATAAAACTACTTGTTTTCTTCCTTATCTGTAGCATCCACTTCTGGCGTTTCCTTCATCTGAAACAAAAGGATGACAAATCTGTTTTTAAAAGAAATAGGCAAACAGGAAGAGGGAAAAGCAAAAAAAACTTAAGATGTGAATGTCCTGAATCCTGAAACTTGTCAAGAACCTCAAAAGTAACTAGGAAGATAAACTTTGTCACAGTAGTACATTAAACTCAATTATCTTCCCAGTTCTCATACCCTGGATCAAGTTTCTTGACACCCAAGTACCAAAATTATTGGCCTAAAAGTGAGGACACCTTTCATCATCTCTTATTCAAATTCAAGGGTGAAGAAAGTTGGAGTTGGAGTTCAGAAGATTGACAAAAACATCCATACCACACCTCCACCCAATAAGAAGAACAAATAAGATAACATGAAGTACTCAACGTAGACAATCCTTTTGCAAAGAAACAGAAGCAAGCATCGTTTAATAGGAAGTGCCTCGAGAATCACGTGCACAATCATGTTCAACCCAGTCAGTAACACAAGCACATAGAACAGTCAGTGTTCATACTGCAGAATATGAAAGTATCTAAGAAGCTTCATTGATTTGACAAAAAACTAGAGGATCAAAAACTCAACAGTGTAAGTATGGTTAACATACCGTTAAGTTGTTTAAACTGTTCGCAACATCGTCTTGCTGTTGTTGCAAAGTATTCCTCAGTTCTTGAAATTCCTGTTTTGTTTGCTCTATTATAATTTGTCAAGGCTAACTTGAATTCAAGATCAAGTGGCTTTAGTTCTCACCGATTTTAGCTGCTCAACCTCAACAACCAGAGTCCTCTTCAGGTCTGTGAGTTCCTGCACAAGAGAGACACACTCCAATTGAGCCATGAGTCCAGGACTCAGCATGATAAATACTACAAAAAATGAAATCAGAAAAATATTGAAAGAACAAACTAGGAATCAAGCGCAGAGAAAGATCAAGACATGTATGACATAACCGTGGAGATAATTATGATATGTCTAGTATGTCTTTATTATTTCATTAGGAAGACAAGATCCAAGCTAGTTTCCTAGCTACTACAATCTAAATAAGGCCAGAATTAAACGCATGGGACTTCTCATTTAACGAATATTACACTTTTCAAAGGAAGGAACAGCCCCAAGTAAGGCTGGGCACCGGGCCGGGCCGCCGCCGGGTACCCGGCCCGCCACGGGCCCGGGCCCGGGCCTTGGAAAAAGCTGGCCGGGCCGGGCCCGACCCAGGAAAAATCATTAACGGGCCAGGCCCGGGCTTGGTATGCCGGCCCGGGTCAGCCCGTTAAGCCCGTTAAAAATCAAAATATAATATTTTTTAATTTTAATATAATATATTTATTACTAATAAATACTATTTTATATTTACAAATTTATTTTATAAATTTAAAATAATATTATTTTATTATGTCGGGCCGGGCCCGGGCTCGGGTTTCATATATCCAGGCCCGGCCCGGCCCGTTAAATATTCGGGCCGGGCCCGACCCAGCGGCCCGTCGGGCCGTTCTGGCCCAAACTTTATCGGGCCGGCCCGGCCTGGCCCGATGCCCAGCCTTAGCCCCAAGTCTTCCACCTGAAGGATAAGAACATAGTTCTATGGTATCCTCCACCTAAACCTGCAACCTTGCTGAGAAATTCTTCAGCAATCATGGCACCATCTAATTGTTTGAAGCTACTGCTTGGACGTTTTTCCCCAAAGTGGTTTCCTCAGAAAAGTCATATACTTTTCTTTACCATGAATTATACAAAAAAAAATTAAAAAGGATTAAAAAATAGGTTTTCCTAGTGCCTTTCTCAGTAGCAGAAAAATTTGCAAAGTTAGACGAAACCAAAAAGAAACAGGCAAAACACATTCCTGAAACAACAAACAAAAATTAAATATCACAATTATCGAGATAATAGCATGATATTTTTTATAGCACTGCTATTCTGTGATATTATAAATACTGAATCGAGATAATAGTATGATATTTGTGATATCACTGCTATTCTCTCATATTATAAATTCTGAAATTTTCTTTGGATGACATCTCAGCCTTGTGCCTAGGAAACACAAATTACAACAGACCATCTATTGCCTTTTTATTTAACAAAGCATAAATATTTCCGATATTTTTTTTATCTTTGACCAAGGATAAAGGCCCTCAGTCCACAGAAACATGATTTATATTCTAATATGCACCTCCAAGACTCCACAATTGTGTAGGAAGGAAATCGAATTTCGATAGGATTTCACACCACCAATCACATATTTCCTATTCAGTGCTTTAGGATGAAGAACCCATCCAAGTTTGAGAGTTTGTTTTTTAGATGGGAAACACAACGTCATTCTTCACTCTCAGATTCTTAAAGTTCACAAATATATCCAGAATGGAAATCAACATGTCAATGGTTGCAATATTATATCATCCCTTTTTGCTGCTTTTCCATCTACTAAACAGAAACTTCCAAACAAAATACCCGATCATCAATAATTTTTTCAATTACTTAGGATGCTAGATTTTTGGAGTAAAACATGTTCTACCCGTATGGCCATCCAAGTAACTTATAAAACATAGCCTTGAACTTAAATTTGCAAAAGCATTTTAAATGCTAGTGCCAATCAGAGAAGCTTCTAGCACCATTTTGGGTTCAAAAGCACAAGATTTCTTTGTCAACATTTCCTCCCTCATCTCACGCACTTGGAAATTGAGAGATACATACAGAATGGAGATTAACACTTTTGATTTCAAGATAATTGTCATCCTGCTCAACAAATAGAAAAGCTCTTGGACCTATTTTTAGCTGGCAAGCACAAGATTTCTTTGTTTGCACTTCCTTTCTCATCCACATAATTGTCATCCTGCTCTCAATATTATTATTATCGCCATGCTATTACTCTTCTCTTGAAGATTCTTGAAAAGCCATGATGGGTTTTTTGTGGAATTGGTTCCAGTTACCTAGACCACATCAAGATACAGTTCTCAAAGCATTCATTGGGAAACTAAATTAATTAACCTAAAAGATGACAATCCGTCTATTTAACCTAAAGATGCATCCACATAACCACCTTTATGTATGTCGCGGACCCTGACAAAATGTGAATTCCAGAGTTATTAGCTGATCCATTGTCGACCCCTGTTAAGAATTTGCATAATATAAAATGTTTGAATACTTGTATTGTTGCAAAGAAAAAGAGGCAAATGATTTGATAGATTTACCTTCTCTAGACTATAAACCAATGTTATTTGTATCCTACCATACACACACGTATCATATGATATGTACGATATGCTTACGATACACGATACACTCGTGCATCGTAAGGGTATCGCTTGTATTGTACGATACAGGCGACACACTCCCGTAACATACGATACGTCAAAAAAGGCAAAAAAGGCGGGCAGCGGTCCCTTTTGCATTATGTTTTCAAGTTTTAAACACTCCTCTTTCTCTCTTTTCTTGTGTCAAAAGACTTCGAGAGACGTGGGAGGGAGAGATTTTGCCCATTTTCATAAAAAATCACTGAGAATTCATCGATTTGGGAGGGCCTACTAGCCGGTGAAGAAGCTTTCTTGTAGTGAGAACGGTGGGAAGCTTGGAGAAAGAAGGTTTTTTAGTTGCTAAGATTCTATAAAATTTTCAAGTTTAAAATTGTGATGGATGCTTATTAAGTTATTTTGAATTTCTAATTTCTTATCTTTGAATGTGTTGTTGATATAAATGAATGTTCCTCATGTATGATGATTTTTTTTTATATTGAATACATTTTTCTTGATTTTTTTAGTTTTGCTTGTTTTCCAGATTTTTTCGGAATTTTTATGATTTTTTCTGATTTTTAAATTTTAATATGTTTTTTAAATTAAAAAATTAATTTTACGATACGCTACGTTACGTTTGCGATACGTTACGATACGGCGTATAGGTCGGTCCGACCGATACGCATTACACTACACCTTTGACAACATTGCTATAGACCACGTTCAACATGAAACTGCTTGCATGTGACACAAGCAATTGGTTTGTACTCTTGTCCGAAGCAATTCCACCTACAATTTTCATATATCAGAATAAAACAAACGCAGTCCACCTCTCTCCATGTTGAAGCAACATACAAATGAAATCATCCAATTTCAAAATGAACTCCAAATTCTTCTATTTTCACCAACTCTTAAGTGTACCAACGTGGTCCTTCTTTATGAGCTTTTCTAGTCGATCTACAGCTCCCAAAGAAGGAAGACATCACATGCTTTGTCTTCGACTAGATCCTACAGAAACAAGAACTGGGCATTCCTAACAGTCTCAAACATCACTATTTCTAACTTGTGATGACAAAGAACTAAACGATCACAGATCATAGAAATAAGACAAGCAGTTCACTTTATCAAAGTACGCATTAGGCAGGGCGAATGTGCTTAACCTTCAAACAGGTAACAAAAAATTTGTAGCCTCAGCAACGTCAATTTGCAGCTTTGAATCAGCAAGTTGTAGCATTTACAATCTAAGTGGAAATTGAGAACGAAACATAAAAACTCACCTCCCGGTAGGTTTTAACTTGTGTGTCGAGCTTCGACCTCCAATCCTGCAAATCCTGGATGCCACCACAAAATAAGCTTTTATCAAACCCACAAGCTTTTCCAATTTGGGAGGAAGAGAAGAAAGGGAAATCCAAATAGGGGCTTCCTCGACAGCCTCCGAGCAACGATTAATGAGATGGAAACCTTATACCTTTTTTAAACCTTGAATCCGACCCAATAGATCCGCCTTCGACTCCTTCAGCTCCTTAATAGGAAAAGTAATGAAGGTAACGTTACAGAAAACTCGATTGTATAAAGTGAAAAAGCAAAAAGACATGAATGGTCGAGGCATACCGCTATCCTTGAGGTAAGAGGAGCCAAATTCTCCTTCTGCAAAATGGGGAACAAAGAATGAGCATTAAAGTCAAACTTAAGAAGGCAAAACAGCAACAAGAAGTTGGAACCAAAAACATTAGTGTTCTTCACACACCCATCTGTGGAACTGGAAGAATTAGGGTTTCAGTTAGAGAAAGAGAGATGATGGCGGTGGTGGAGTTACCGAAGAATTAGGGGTTCCACAGAGAGAGAGAGAGAGAGAGCAGAGATGATGGTGGCGGTGGATTTACCGAAGAAGAGGAAGGAGCCGCTACAGCAGCAGGTGCGGCGGAAGCATCTGTCTCCGTCATTGCGGACGAATCCATCAGACGCGGGGAAGAAAGAGAGAGAGGTGAACCAGACTAAGCGACTGCTAAGTAAGCTCAGAACAGGGTCCCGGTTATGCATCCACCTATTACTCCTCGTTCAAATTAATAAATAAACAAATAAATAGTTGGATCGTGAAATCACGAGGATGGCGCGAGGACGACGCTTCAAAATTGCAGATGGCTGGCATTACCACCAGAATGCAATCCTGAATCCGCGTATGGTGTGTCTCAAACCATGTGAAGTGCAGTTCCTAAGCGGCTGCTTTATTCAAGTTTAAACTTTTACATGGCAAGAATTTTTCGATGCAAAACATTCGCAAGATTAAAAGTTCTGACCTGAAAAGCAGTTATCTTATTGTTAATGTCAGCATCCAACCATACGGCGTGTTGATCAATCCGTATCTTTACGTATTGAATAGCTTGTGTCGTGTTACTTTCTATTTTTAAAATTAAGAAATAATTTAAATAATTAAGTTGATTTATATTAAAAATAAGAACGTATGGGGAAAAGACTAATACCGCATGTACATGTAGGTTGATAAGCACCGGCACAAAAGAAGTAAAAACTAATATAGGTTGATGGGCACCGACACAATTAAGAAGTAAATTCTATCTTCGTGTACAATTATTTTTGTTGAACCTACAATTGAAAGTAGTTGTCAGCTGCACGGGGATAGTTCGTAATGCCACCAACTCCAAGATTGACAGAAGTTTTAGTTGATTTCTATAGGGTGGCACTCTCGACTTCACCTTGTTTGTTGAGCCAACCTCTGTACAAGAGGGGTGGAGCTGGCCTAAGAACCTTTTTCATGTCCATGAGAACCAGTGTGATCATCCTAAGGTTCGTTCCTCCTCGCATTAGGAGGTAATTGGCTTCACCGTCTTTGGACCTGCAAACCGAAAGACTAAGCTTGGAAAGAGTTGAGATCAGCATAGTTGGTGTTTGGGAAAGGGCGGCAGGCAAAGAACTGGAGATGGCATTCTTCTTTCCCTTATAAATGGTGGAGAATTAGAAGTAGGTGTTCCGATTGGTTGATCGACTCAATCCACCACCACATCATGACAACTATGATATCTTGCGCTTGCGCACGATAACCTGAGGTGTCGGTCTTGGATTTAACATTACACCCTCTTTAATTTGTTTTGTTCTACCGACACCCAAGGATGAAGAAGACGCAGTTATGTGAGGCAAGAAAAGCTTTGACTGTCGAAAGAGCATCAGAGAGATAAATGTTTAGTTCTGATAGAAAGAATATAGTGTGAAATTATGATGATATTCCTCGGGCAAAGTGGACTGCTTTCCTGATCTCACATTGACAACCATCTGGCTGAAGAAGGAGTTGGGCTGCCTCCTGCCTGGCAGATGCTGACCTTGTAGGAACCAAGAGGAGTCCATCCCCATTCTTTTTCCTGCATGCACCATCAGCTCCATAGGCAAGTTTGAGGAATTAAGTTAATTTAGTGTGAAAAAAAAAAAAAGAGAGGTCAGCATCTGCCAGGTTTGGGGCTGTGATTGGTTCTACGTCAAGTTAAAGGAAGTAATTAAAACTTTTAATTTTCGAAGCGTGGAACAAAAAAAGTAAAAGATTCGGGCAGTTTACATGGCAAATCAAAGCACACTTTTTATTATTAGTATTTCTTCCATTGATATCCGTCTTTCTCTTTCATTCATATTACAGAAACATGAGCAGGTGACCATAGTGAGGTGAGGTCCACGCAACTACAACTGAACCGACAGTAGGTGGACTCACAACAATCACAGAGACCATCGCTTTATTCGCTTACTATGCGACAAACAGATACGGGATGCAGGCAACCAGCAGCGTCGTGGGGAGAGCGAGCTAATTGCTAGGTAGGGATACCAGAGGAGCATGTGGGTGATCGATCTAGTGGTGATGTAGATAGGATCGTGCTATCTCGCCGTTGCCACCTTTGGGTAAGAAGCCGCCGGGCACATGCTCATCGCCGGTCGAGTAGACGACCCTCAGGGTTTCGGCGGCGGTGCGCGAGTAGGAGAGCGAGTTCACGTCCGCGGAGAGAATATTGCCGCAAGTCTTGTTCTCCGAGCCAAGCTCAAGCGGGACGATCAGGCCCTCATCCTTGATGCCGCAACCGCCGAGGCAGTTCCTGAGAATGGAGATGTGGTTCGTGAACTCCGCCACCGTGATGTTGTAGGGCTCGACCTTTTCCTCCTTCATTTGGTACAGCAGCCCTCGGTCTATGGCGTCCTGCCCCGCTTCCACGCCTAAGAGCCCGCTCACCAGCTGACCAATGTTTTCCAGCAAATATAAATGAGTTCAGTTTCTGTTTTCACGGAGAAGGAGAGATGATTTATGGTTGAAAGATCAAGAGCGAGAGCTATTTATGCATAGCCACTCCAAAGATCAAGCAACCGAATTATATATAGATATATACAGAAACAGTTGTGTGTTCAATTACCCGCACAGTTCAATAAATTTCTCTTAGTTAGATGTTGGTTAATGCCAATTTTTTTGAATATCAAATGCCTCTCGGTGAGTGGAGTGCAGATAAAGCCTGTCTTACCCGATGGGACCAGTAACCCAAGAGGTTGGGGTCGGTGCCCACGTAAGCGGTGAGTCCCATGTAAGGCAACCAGTAAGTGGCGATTAGGAAATTGACGGTGTTGGCATAAGGATCAAATGGAGGGTTCAGTTCGCGTCCGAGTGCCACGTTCGTTATGTGCGCAAAATTCTTTACGCTCAAATCCATTAATGGCCGAGGGAACGGACCAACCGTCTCCGTAATCACCCTGAAATTGAAATGAAGAAGCAACAGAGAAGGAAGAAACTTTAATTAAGCGTCCATCCTGCGAATGCGATCAAAGGAGAAGAGGAGAGA
The DNA here is from genome assembly GCA_011799765.1 of Nymphaea thermarum. NCBI lineage: Eukaryota > Viridiplantae > Streptophyta > Magnoliopsida > Nymphaeales > Nymphaeaceae > Nymphaea > Nymphaea thermarum. The sequence continues at coordinate 192,815 of JAANDH010000050.1, forward strand.
GAGAGAGAGAGAGAGAGAGAGACCTAATGTGAGCTATCTCCTGATAGCAGAACTGTTCAATGATGTCCTCGACGAGAGGGTTGAGGTTGGCCTTCCTGGCGCCGATGGATGGGCCCCCCCCCATGACCAGCTCTGGTGCAAGCACGTCCAGCCCATGGCCCAAAGCACCAAAGCAGAAGAAGGCTGCCTCGAGGTGCTCTAAGTTAAGAGCGAACTGAATCTTTGGCAGGTCGCTGGGGTACACCGGCAGCCTGTCTGCAGGTGGTGCAGGCTTGCAAACAGAGCTCGATACGTTTTGAAGGCCGGAAAGAGGCATGAGGAGAGCGGAAAGGATGGAGATCAGAAGGAAGAAGGAGGGTACAGCCATTTTCTTCACAAGGGCCCGGGGACGATGTGGATGAGTGCAGTCTTAAGCTGATGGCTGGGCCATATTTATAGGAAGAGAAACGCACCATTCTCACCAATCCACCGACTGCTCTGCTAATTATTCTTTCGGGTGTAGGTGCAAGCCCTTACCCAGATGCAATGGAAAGTCGAGCCAAGAACTGCTCTTCTAACATCAGCAATGGAATTGGAAAGGGAAAGAAACAGAGAGAAAAAGAGAGGGACGTGGACTGTAGACAGCTTCCTGCTCAACTACCTCCCCAAGTTTTGCACCAAGCCCTACAGCCATCCGTCATGTCATTCACGTTACAGGACATGCAGACGGAGATTGCCCGAGCAGCTCCTGTCCATGAACAGAGGAACCTTGCTTGTGAGGTAAGAAAGCTTCATCTGGGGTCCGCAAGTTGTTGTCGAAGGCTAAATTACTTTAGGATTTTTGGCTTTTCTCGCTCCCAAGGAACCCCCAAGTTTAGCAGGCCCTCCAAGAGGTAGACCTCAACTGTTGGGAGGGACGGCTTTTAGAGAGAGAGGGAGAGAGCTTGAGGATATATCTGAGGGAGAAGATTTTTGTAAAATGGAAGGGAAAAATCACATATGCAATGTGTCTGCACCAAGTAAATTTAAGGTAACGCTAAGGTAAAATCCATTTGGCTTATAATTTTCTTTGTATATATGCAGGCGTTGCCTTTGATGCTTACAGCGACTGGTTAGGCATCTGTCTACGTTTGCCCGGAACCTGATGGCCATATGGGAAGAAGTGCCTCCTTTGTTGCGGGTAGATGGATAAGAGCGTGGAGGATTGAAGAAGGGGGAGTAGTAGGTTGCATGGCAAATCGCATGGGTAGTTGGAATTGGAAAGCGTGAGGGCTTCAGCATATTCTACTTTCCAAGTGTTGCTCGGGCTTCGTAATTTATAAGATCGAAGCCTATGGCATTGCCTTGGTTTAGCTAGTACAGGCCTCCTTTTGTCTTTCACTTTTCTCCAATTGTCAGCCTTGATAAATAGCACAATTGCAGAATTATTCCTAGGATCTTCTTGTGTTTTTTTTTTTTGGGTGGGGGGTGGGGAGCAATTCTGTTTTTTCACGGCAGGTTTATTGTAGTTTTCAAAACTCTCACAACGGCCAAATTAAACTTTTTTAAAATATTATACATGAAATTTGATTTTTTTTTCTTTTTTCTTTTTATAAATCTTGGGGACCCTATGGCTCCACCTAGAAGAAGAACCTGTACGTAAGATACAGAATTACGAACCTTCATGAAACTGCCATCCGTGCTGTAAAAACTGGCTTTAGAAGTGCTTAGAAAAATGAGAGTGAATCAATTATTAAGCTTAAATGATGATTAGACTTGTAAATAGAAAACTGTCTCATCCATGTCCTTGTATTCCCTTAGGATTAATTGTAACACCCACGCCTAGATGTTTTGCTTGCGTGCAATTTCTGGATACTTGATGCCTTTTCGACTTAACCTTTTATTTCTAATGTTAGGTGACGCAGTACCCTTTTATTACGGTGGTTGACAAAGTACTGAAACGGAAATAGCCAGCCCTGTTCAATGGCGCCGAAAAGGATTAATTTAGTTGAATACACACCGTACATGTGTCATCTCTCAATGGCTCAACAATTGCATCAATTTCTTGCAATCAATCTAAAAACAAAGTCTCTCCTATTTTTATGAACCCAACATAGGACTGACTGCAGTGACCTAACATAACTGGTTGGACTGACTACCTTGCATTCCCCACGACCTTTTGCCAGGCCCTGACAAAATCCTAGACTTCGACTTTGAGTTTGCATTTGATAACCTTAAATCTTATATCTGAGGCTGCAGAAAAGAGTGTTTTAAGAGACCTTTACTGAAGATCTCGGTAACATGAATTTTAAATCTTTGTTACACCTTAAAAACCATAGCTTTAACGTCGAATGACATGAATTTTAAATCTTTGTTACACCTTAAAAACCATAGCTTTAACGTCGAATGACATGAATTTTAAATCTTTGTTACACATTAAAAACCATAGATTTAACGTCGAATGAAGAAGAGGCCTGACCTTAAATCCATAGATCTCAGATCACCACGAATCTCGAATCTACAATGTCTTAATAAAGGAGGCAGTCTCAACCCCCGATGTTTTTCTCAAAAAAGCCTATCACAAAACATTTGGTTCGTTACCATGGGGCCATTATTTTCATATGCATTTTGACTTTGCACAGATGACGAATCCTGGTCACAATTGAATATCAGCCGGATCTATGCAAAGTAGTCTCCAAAAATTCCCTGAAGCTGAGCGCTTCCAAAGTAGGACTAGACAAATTTAAGTTTCTGTTACATAACAGCCTGCCAAGCCTGTTCTGCCTTCAAAACTTGGTGTGAACAGAGTCGAACAAAAAGACTCGATGGCCAAAGTCTCGACATTCAGGAACTAGCATCATTCCATAGTGGAGTATCTTCTTGGAGGAAAACTTGCAAAATGAAAATTTTGTGATACCTTTTAACCTTTTCCTTTTTTGTTTTTCTAGAGGACAAATCCCAGGAAAGTTGGCTATTACGGATAAACTATGGATACATCTTGATTTTTCTCTTATTGTTGATTTCCCTCCTAGGTGACAATTGGCCAGTCTTCCAGCTGATGGCCGCCATTATCGACAGACAACCTTCTTGGATATTCTGTTTCACCATTCCGTCAAGGCGCGCGGCCGTCACCTCCAATATTGCTACTACCACAACCATCGCCCGGCCACCTGCTCCGGCCAAACAATGATCAGGTTTCACCATCTCATTTTTTTTTTTTTCAATTATAGCTAAACAAGTTGTCGTCCAAGCACCGGCTTATATCTGTTAGATATAAGAATACTCCGGCCTCCAGGAGGATTAAAGTTCTTTGGTGCCTTTAATGACCAAAAATGCATTCGTCAATAAAAGAAAAAGTAGAACAGTGATCTCCAATAATTAAGCTGGAAAAAAATAGAAAGGTGAAAAGAAACACCTTGTTTACAAAAATTAAAATGGGGAACACATGATTATTATGTTAATCCTGAAACAGTCACTCTGATCTACCAAGCACCACGACGATCATAGATATCTTGCCTTTGTTTGTCTTCTTCATACAGGGAGTCTATATACTTCTTTCATAACCGGATGACTGCCTCCACATAATGGGATTTTGTGCCTTCCAGTTGTTAAATTATAATTATTCAGGGTAAGTGTATTGCCAACCTGCTGATCACCCCGTTTATCCAGGAAAAAAAAGAAAAAAATAAAGCTAGTACTGATACGTTGCGAGATCTGTCCAGAAGATTGACAAATTAAGAACATATCTTGGGCCTGGGGAGATGATGCTTTTCTCTTCGATAGTGGTCTATTTGTTAATAATCACAATAACATGAAGAAGTGGGCGCTGAATTATTCAAGCCAACTTGCCATGGTACTGCAAGCTCAGTACGCCGTTGGAAAATGCTTTCTCTTTCCCCTGTTTCTGTTTGACAACGATTGTTTGCATTAGAATATTGCAAATGACGTAGAATCCCGAGATGTGTGCCGTTCCTTTGGAACAAAGCCATGGAATTGGCGTCAAAAGCTGGGAGAAGCATAAGGCGCGGCCCGTCCGGCCATCATAATTTTTCAAGACAGAATCATCTTTTTTCCTTTCCTGCTCGTACCTCTACTGTACATTCTTAATTCATATATACTGGGGAATATAGTATTAATTAAGAAGGTGGCATCTTCCATCTCAAGAAGAGAGAGAGAGTATGCATTCAACATTACAAATCCAACCATAGGTTGGAGAAAAGGTGAAGCACCAGTACTCAACATAAAGAAGGATCACGGAAACCACCATCCAAACAAATGTAGGCCAGAAATGCACTACCTATCAGCCATGCCGACCATGATAGAAACCACAACAGAGACAGAGTACGACCCACGAAAGACACATTGAAAACACCAACGCGACCGAAAAAGAACCGGAGAAACCCAGCGACCGGTCCGAGGCCAAAAGGCACCAAAAAAGAATGAGATAAATTGGGAGCGACAGAATTTGCATACTAATATAATTTATTTTTTTCGTCTATTTGAAAATAAAACTTGCCTAATGTTGGTAAAGCCATCTGCGTTGATCTTGGCCAGAAAACCTAGTTACTTGATAAATACAAAAAATGATAATTGAGGTGATTTCGTAATACCATTAATTCATTTCCTGATATTGGATTTTTTTTTTTTTATCTACATCCAAAAGTCAACTAGATGCTGCCAAAGTCCAAATGTGAACTAACTCTGCGGGATTTGAACGGACCTTTAATTTATACTTATCCAATTAACCTGTTATGACTTGCCACGCCAACTTATAGGATCGAGTCCAATAATGAACTGGGTGTGACCTAGTGGTTCAAAAAATTGTGAATTTATTAGATTTTGAGAACCACTTCTTCAGGTAAACTATGTTTGGATGGAGGGAAATGAAGGGAAAGAGGGAGATATGAAGAGAATATGGAGGAAAAGGAGAAAAAGAGAAAAGCTACTATTATAAAAAACTTGTTTAGACAGTAACAAAAAAAGCAACATTTGCCTTTTCATACATCTTTTCCTTTCCCGTTTTTTCATCCTTTGCAACGGAACATGTTGTTTTATTCTTTTTTTCCTTCACTTTCCCTTCTTCTTAATTAACTGATAACATTTCCCTCCCTTCGCATCCCTTTGCCACATCCGAACAGGCCGTTAAATTTTTGATATATCAATATGGCAGCCACTAAAAACTTTCAGACTTCTAGCGAACGATTTTTATTTTTGGGATGAAAATCTCGTGAGTAGGTTGCGACATGATTTGACATGTGGCTAGCTAGCTTCTTGCTTCATGATTTCGCAGCATTTTCGGGCCGATTTTTCATATATTTTTTGTTGTTGTTACTGTTTTCTTGTATTATAAGAAAGAAAAAAAAAAACTGAGGGCCGAACTTTCACGGCTTAATGAGGAAAAAAAAAAACTCAAAACCAGCGTGCTGGATGCTACCTGTTACTTTTAAATATTCTTTCAAAGAGTTGAACCTTCTATGTTTAATTAATGATTCTTGAAAAACACTTTACTAATTCACCAAATGGTCAGCTCCACCGACTCGATTCACGAAATGAATTGGAATTCGTACGTGTAAAAAGGCGATGGATGGGTAATTACGGTACAGCCATGTCGTGCGGTGCATGCGTTTACTGTATTTATGTTACTTTAAGAAAAAAGTATATACTTTTACTAATGCAAGAAATGCGGTAAAGCCGTCAAAAGGGCAGGACGATCTTAATCGGAGGTCCGATCATGCATTCTTGAAGTTGAAGTTATATATGGTTTTAGCAGCAGGCAAACTTCAGAATCAGTAAATCAGAAATTTTACCGACCTCAGGCAATCTACCGTGAATCCCAAAACAAAGTAAAATATAAAAATGGTCAATTGAAGACGTCACTTTATTTATTCTTCGAATAAATTTCTAAAACGGAGGTTGAGACCGGAAGGTGGGTAGAAACTGGGGGACGGAGACGTAGGGCCCACTTCGAAGTAGCCAAGTGTCGAGCAGTATGTGGGGCTAACGTCTCGGAAAAGAGCGAGTCCTTCACCTACACGATTTTCCTTTTCCCCTTCCCGATTTTTCAGTTTATATTTCCTCATGTCCTCCTCTTGCCTTTTCGTTATAAATCGTTAACCGAAGGTGGAGCGACGGAGCGAAGATGCGAGAAGCGTCGATGCCTGCTGCTGTCCTCAGCTCTGCATTCTAAAACCTACGCCCGCTCGCGAGAGAGAGAAAGAGAGATTGGCCGTTTCTAATTGAATATCCCGTTTTTTGCGTATAATCCAGAGGAGGACAAGGCTTCTGTGCTGTTCGATTGGAAATCCGGCAGCCCGTCAGAAAAGTGTACAAGAGAAAGAGAGACAGAGGGAGGCAGCGAGAGAGGACTGCACCACAAGAAGCAGGTGAAATTCCGGGGAAGGGGAGAAGCAAGGTTTTCTCTTTTGTCCAGAGGAGTTGAGCCTGCTTCCTCTCGAGACGGTGGTCTTAGTTGGGGTGAGTGACAGACAGGAAAGAGAGATGGATAGGGTTCTGTTTCAGAAGCTGATGAGTGAGGGGAGGGAATCGCTGTTGGAGACGTTGAAGTTCGCGGTGCTGCCCATCGCCAAGGTCTTCACAATGTGCTTCCTCGGGTTCCTCATGGCCTCCAAGTACGTCAATATCCTTCCTGCCAATGGACGGAAACTGCTCAACGGGGTAAGCTCCTTTCGTCCATCCCCCCTCGACTCCCCTCCACCCGATCCGAGATCTCTCCTTTTTCTTTTTCTTGCATCCATTCTTTCTTAAAAAAAAAAAAAAAGGAATCTCTACGTTGTCATGGCTCTCCGGTTTGCTCGCCCGGTTTGTCATCATTAATTTGGTTTCTTTGCAATGTTTAAATCATTATTTATCGTCCTGCAATAGGGAAGAAAAATCGCGGACTCTAAGATTTTTGTTATTTTTCTGAGGAGTTAGGGAGGGTCTTGTGTCTTTCAAAGTTTCAATTTCATCTCAGCGAGAAAAGGGTTTGGTGTCATATTCGCTATTTTCCCGCAATAGTCCTCGCTTGGCTTTCGGAGGGTCTCATTTGATCTGATACACTTTGCAGTTGGTGTTTTCTCTGCTTCTTCCGTGCCTCATATTCTCTCAACTTGGTCGAGCCGTCACTGTACAAAAAATGTTGGAGTGGTGAGTAGTTATCCTCTTACTCGACATCATTCTCGACTTTTACCTGGTCTCTTTAGCTGTTCACTCTGTACTGAAAGATAAACATGTGCTCTTGTGAAAAATAATTTCATCATGGTTTATACTTCATTTATTTTCCTAGTATGGGGTACTAATTATTTTTAGATGAATCAGTTGATTAAGCATTCATTAAAGCCATGTTTACAAATAGCATAGATCTTTTCCTATTTGGATCAGTTATTTTTACTTTTATTATGCTGGATTTCCATTTGAAACTTTGAAGCACCTCGTAGTGTGTACAGTGCGTGCAAAGAATGAATGGACTGTGGCAACGGTGTTCGCGTGACTTAATTGTTTAGGCTGCATTGAAACCCGTGTCAATTCACCCACCAGTTCGCTGTATCACGAACTTTGACAGTGGCCCAGGCTAGTTCATGGGATGCAGCTAGCTTTAGTCGGCCATGACCAATACTAGATCTTGGTTGGGTCTCTTCTTCCCATAATTTAAAAAAAAAAAAAGGTTACTAGTCCAAATATTTATCCCTTCCAGGTTGGATTTGAAGCTGGTCAAGGCTGCCAATTTTCCAACAAGATCATGTCTGCACTTCGGAACTGCCTACCCAACCCGATTCTCCGTCCATCTAGGTAAAGAAGCTGCCCTGATTCCTGAAGCAGTGAGCTAGCCATGGGAGGCTAACCTCTAACTTCCAAGCTCAGGATAACAGTGTGTACGGATCATGTTAAGACCTTCAAAAGATATCTCTAACCAATTCAGGCATCAGTTATAGAATTCATAATCAACAATCTCCACTCTCAATCTCTAAGGGGCCTATCATCAGTGATCCATCCAGTTGTAACGAAGTGGCATGTTTGAGTCCAATGCAATGGATTTAGATGCTTCTCCACGTTGTTTAAGCAATCTACTAGTTGAGAATTTTCTTTACTTTTACTAATTGAGATTTTTAACCACTTTAGCCTTGAACTTGACCCTTTGGTATCTGGCTGGGAAGTTTTTTGCTCTGTCTATTTTTTTCATAGGCGATCTCATTACATATGGTGGTTGACTTTAGTAAAGAATCAGTCATCCACTGGATGCTTGTAATGAAGTCCTGAGTTTCATAGGAAATGTGAATTAGTGTAGAACCTGGAGAAATGTTGACTTTGAGTGCTGTATACATTTTATGTGACCTGGATTTCTCTTATTTACATAGAATAGCAATCATTTCCCACTCAGTAGCTTTGACAAATCATTTGTTCTCAAGGGGCACACAAGCTGTTACCACTATTCTTTAGATTGCTGGCATGTTAATGAGGGCTTTGAAAATTACTACCATCATCTTCATTTTTAGTATCATAATGTATTATCTTTCTCTTCAGGTGGTTTATTCCTGTCAATGTTGTTCTGGGCACAATATCTGGTTCCCTCATAGGCCTTCTTGTTGCTCTTGTGATTCGTCCACCATACCCTTATTTTAAATTTACTATTATTCAAATTGGAATTGGTAAGTACCTTCTGGAGTTCATTTGTTTTCCGATAGTTCTTGTTTTCTCTTTATTACATGGTTGATACTTGATAGTCAAGAAAAGGCGTTCTTGGATGTTCTGCTGCTGTGATTTGAAAATGACATTTTCTTGTTCCATTTGTACATTATTTGCTCTAATGTATAATTTCTCATTTAGTTGTTCCCTGACGTGATTGATCTTTCTGGATCTTATGCTTGTTCTTTATCTCATTGCCTGTTATGGAAGATGAATATCATAAATTTCGTAGAGAATCTGTACATTAAAGCAGTTTGTGGACTGGCACTATCAAACACAGACAAAAATCACACTGATGTAGCATTTCATTCTTGGAGTTTAATGCTTTTGCTTGTTTCGTAAAATGTTGACAGGCATGAGGTCCATATGAAGTTCTTTCCTTGCAATGTGTTGCATGTATTTAGTCCTATGATTAAAGTTCTTTAAGTGGGGAATGAACTTCTAGTAACTGAAACTGTTTCAGTCTTGCTTTAGATAAGCATGGTTTGGAACAAAGATTTCCGCTGTGGAATCAACCCTCTTTAGAAATGAGCCTCTTCAAGGGAATCTAGGATTATCCCCTTGATTTGCATCTCTGTTGTTATGAGTTTGACTAGCACCCAGAACTTTTGTTCTACTTGTAGCTAAGGTGGGGGCCAGTCACATTCAATCAGGCAATAGAATAACACTGAGTTTGATCTTTAAATACTGCTGTTTATAACACCCCATATGTGTAATAGGACTTGAGAGTTGAGAATAGTTCTACATTGAAGATTTTTTTAAATCTTTAGGGGATTATATACATGTTTGTCATATTACCAGTTGTCCTGCTTCATTGCATTTTTCGGTATGAATGTAGACTATAAAAAGACTGGGTGAGATATGTCAAATTAAATACTCAGGTCAGTTTGTATCAAAATTGGTAGTGGAGCCAAATTCCATATTTGGCCTGGAGTCCCACACACATGGACATGTGTGCATTAAAGGGGGTGGGCTTTAACACATTGTGTGATAAGACTGTTAAATCCAACATACCCAAACATAGAAAACAAGAATATTCAATGTTATTTCAATCTGCACTAGAGTACATCAGCAGCAGCAGCACTCTTCACGTCATTCTCTTCTTGTGTAAAAGAGAAAGTCAAAGCAATAGGGAATAAAACCCTAACTAATACTCTACTAAGGACACTAAAAGACAAGGCTACCCTTAGTTAATAAAAGACTGACCTCACTTACAAGGGGTAAAGTTGTAAAATAAGTTAAAACATATTACAATAAGGACATAAATAGTCTTTGACTAACATGAGCACAAGTAGACCTATTAACTTTAACAAAGACTAGGGGTTCATGTACGACAAACTGGGGTTCATGTACAAGTTTGTCGTACTACGAGCTTCTTTGGTCCATACTCCATAGCTTTTTATGGTATGAACAGAAGCCTGTTACATGCTGGGTTGGGATCCATCAGTCCAAATGTCGTTATAGTGAGTATGTTATAAAAATATAATAAAGTATTTTGGTTAGCAAAGTACTCATCTATATTGGACATCAAATATGTTGGTTCAAAAATGAAATGTTTGATCAGCATTAACTTCACATTCCTATTGAAAATAACATATTTTTCTTGCCCTATAGTTCCTGCAACTTGCGTTCTTGATGGCTTCTCATTTCTCAGACTGCTTCTACATTTTATACATTCTTTTTTTTTTCTTTCCGGTTCATATACCGAGTGGCTGATTATTGTTGATGTATTTGTAGTGTTATGAGAGGTTTGGGTAGGTGTTCTGTTTTCAATTTTCATAATGTTGATGCTCGTTACATATGTATTCTTGTTTTGTGTACAGGGAACATCGGAAACATACCTCTTGTCCTGATTGCAGCATTATGTCGAGATAAGGCCAATCCATTTGGTGATCCTCTTAAGTGTAGCCAAGATGGCAATGCCTATATATCCTTTGGTCAATGGGTAGGTAAAATTAAAGGACCCATTGTAATTAGGTTTTGTCTGTGCGCATGAAACCAATTTTAGGTCATGATTTATATACTTTTGGGTCAAAGTTTCCCTACTAACCATAAGAACTAAGATAACAGAACTGTCAATATTGTAAAAAATGCCAATCAAAAGCTTGCATTGCACATATGCTACCTTTACATGATTCTTGATATAAGATATAAACCTGAAGTACCATGCATAACTTACATTGGCTTTTTGTGTGAAAACAAGCTATGCTTTGTGAGCTTTTACTTTCTATTTGAAGAGCTTAATTGCAACCTTTGAAAGCACGCTACTCTTTTCCCTAGAGTATCCACTTTTGAGCACTGATACACTCTTTCAAGGGACAAACATATCCCATTTGGAGGTGGAATCATAGGTATCACTTCCAGGAATCAAGCATATGATATAAGGTTACTGATAAGGCCATAAATGTAACACTGCAAGTACCATGGAACTTTTGGAAATAGTAGGCCTTGGAATAAGTGTATATTTTAATTATCTAAATATTGTGCATGGTGATTCAGGCCGCAAATGCGTGAAAGTTGTGAACTCAAATGCTCCTTAATAATGTTAATGAGTAACTGTAAGAGAGACTGTGAAAAATACAATCATGACCATTAAAATAAAGCTAAGACTGTGTTTGGATGGCACTCCAAAACAATTTTTTTTTTATTGTTTGGTTTGAAGAAAACCCAGTTTTGATGATACTTGATTTTCAGAAGTGCATAACCTGAGCCCCCAAGTTGTTTGCAAAAACTGTGTTTTGAGTGTGTGACTTGTCACCCAGACACAGAAACCATTGTTTAGAAAATGTTTAAAAACCATTTTTCACAGAGCTGCTTGCACTTAACAACTTTTTTGAGGGTGTCATCCAAAGACACCCTAAGAATTTTTGGAGACTGTATTTTTGAATTCCATGGCTTTTCTAGTGATTCTTGTTTGTATCATCTTGAGTGGAGGAAATCATGCTATATCAATTACCAAGAGTCCTTTTGCTATAACTGGGAAATGGAACTGTTTCATTTTTAGAAGAGAATTGTTTATCTTGATTTGGTCTTATGGGTGTTGTCGTCCTCTATATACTCTACTAATTGAAGCAACTGGTGCTTTTGTATGCCAGGTTGGTGCTATCATTCTGTACACGTATGTATTTCACATGCTAGCACCCCCGGAGGATTCTTGCCAAAGCCTTGAAGCTGGAAAAAATACTGCAAAGGTCACAGAAAAAAATTCTGCTCCTGAAGCTGCTTCCTTGCTTTTGCCTCTAGTGTCCGATGGAGTTGTCTCAAGAAGAGCCACAAAGAAAGAAAAGGTAAAGGATTTTTTTTTTTTGTGTGTCCATGTTCCTTTAAACAAATGCCTAGATGTCCCTCCATCTGTTTGTGTTTTTGATATTTTTATTACTCATTGGTCTTTGTATAATAGAATGCCTTTTAACATGCAATATATTTGAGCTTTATGATTTCTTCGAAAGAGAATCCCATTTTTGCAACAACTATATAGTAAGATTATTTTAGAAGAATTCAGATAGAGGAACTGATCAAAACGGGAACTAATGGACATAGAAACAAACTTTTACCTCTTTTTGGATTCCCATGAGGTTACCATCTAATCAGGAGTGGGCATCGGGCTGGGCCCGGCAATCAGAAATTTGGGCCTGGGCCCGGCTTGGCCTGGGCCGGTTACAATAAAAAATGATTTTTCAATTATCAAATAATCTTTTTGAATATAAATTGTATTTTAAATAATAAAATATAATAAACAAATTTAATATTAACGGGCCAGGTCAGGCCCCATCGGGCCAACCCGGGCCTGTACTGGGCCCCCGCCAGCGGCCCGGCACCCACCCTTACATCTAATTTCGGCTTCAAAATGATAGGAATGCTTAGTTTGTAAACTCTAGTTTTTGTAATGCTCCAAGCCTTCCATGAATAGAAAGTCAGTTCAACATGTCGTTCAGTGTTTCTTTCAGTGTCAATATGAAAGTGCAACTGTTTGCAAGAAGAATACCACCGTGACATGAAAAACTCATGTAACCGATATTTATCATTATAGGAGTTCATTTTCACATTGGCCTACTTGTTCAATCAGTCCATTGTAAGTGTAACATGTATTTGTGTTTGGAATTGGTTGTGACATTGTCGGTTCAAATCAGTGAAGTATACATGTTCACATGCAAGTGCATTCTCCAATTTGGGTTCATTATTTTCTTCAACTTTAAGGATATGTGAGAATTTCCTTTTCATTGACATCATGCATTGTGCGCAGATAGTTAATTTCTTGTCCTTCATGGTTGAGAAGTTGAAGATTAAGCAAATTATGCAGCCTCCTATTATTGCTTCGGTGAGTCTATCTCAGCCAATTCTTGAGAGTTAGTAGATTTATGCATGTCTCTAGCTGAATAGGTAGTTCTGGCAATTTTTGGTTATTTTGAATTACTTAACAGGCAACATAGTATTATTGTATTATCTCACCTTTTGGTATTTGCATGACTATCTGGCATGTGTTAGTTGTAGTTCAGCTCTTGTGGCTTTCAAGAAAGAAACTTGTTCTAAAAGTTTTGAATTTAGGGAGGCGAGACATGATTTCTTAGTAAAGTTTCAATTGTTGTCAGCTTTTTTATGTGGGGTAACTAAACTAAGGATTGAGGTTTAACAAGGCCTAGTGGTACTTAAATGACAGGATATCTGAGTGTTGTGCTTAAATTATCCCTTCTGTAATTAGAAAAAAAGGCATACAAAACACAAGTACACATGATGTTGATTTGGTGAAAGGCAACCCTTTTCCTAACAATCACACTAGAATAATGAAGATTCTCATGGGAACCAAGTGACACTCATACCTTTTTTAAGGAGAGATGGTTCTATCTTCCTCAACTAAGCCCTTTGAAGACTGAAACAAAACAAAGAAATAACCATGTGTGAAGGAATTGGTTGTATCTAATCCAACCATTAACATGTGCAAAAATGTATTAATGCATATTGATTGAAAGTAAAGCTAGAGACATCACAGACCATATCTTAGACAAATTTAGATTAGTTAACAATCACTAGGAGAAAGAATAAATTTTCTAAGAGTGACTTTGATAATTGAACTGAGATCCATTTATCTGATGTGGTATGATTTTTTGCTATGTGGCAAAACATCCACTGAAACTCATGGTTCATCAAACTAAAGATCTAAGGTCAGATCTAATTTTCATACTTGGAGTCCTTATTTTACTCTTTTACTGTTTTACACTAGCAAAAGGTCTGATATAAGACCAGAAGGGATCGGGGTGGGGAAGGGCTTGAGCTTAAATCCATGGATCTCATATCCGGAGGTTATAAGAGTAGAGGCATATGCCTCTTAAGTGAGACTCTTAAGAATAAATCTTCTTAGAAGTTACATCCAACCATCGTAGACTTGGTTTTTTTTTTAACCTAATCAATAGTAGGCATCTATGTTGCATGGACATATAAAAAAAGATGAAGTCTCTGTCCACCCGTATCCCACACCGACATGCCTTGACTCATGTGGGACACACTCACACTATTTTCTGAACATGAAGTATCCAAAAAATGAACATGTGTGTCGCCCCTTTTCCTTCTTTTATTTCCTCTTTTCTCTTTCCTTTCTTCCTCTCCTTCTTCCTTTTCCTTTTCAGTTAACCTTTCTTTTTAGACCTATTGACCAATCTCTTCTCTCTCCCCCCCCTTTTTTTTAGAAGAAGATCATCATTTTCTTTTTTGAAAAAGAAGAGTTCTTTCTTCTTTAAGAAGGATGACAGGGGTATGTCCTTTAACTTTTTAAAATGTTTCATTTTATTTAATTACAAATTAACTAAACTCACCTTGATATAAAACATATATACAAAGTACAAACACATACAAGTTATTAAACAATTAATTGATTATATGACAGTTTTTATTATTTTCTCTTCTCTCTCTCTCTCTCTATATATATATATATATATATATATATATATATATATATATATATGCCGTGTCCAAGTCTCTAATTTTTTAAAGCTCGCGGTATCTGACGCCCGTACCCATGTCCGACACCAACAACGGTATCTGTGTCCATGCAATATAGGTAGGCATCACCTGAGTCTTTCAATAGTGAACTTTGACTTTGACAAATAATGTTTTCTCATGGCATAATCTTTCCATAGCTGTGAATGGCCCTCCTGCTTTTCTTTCATACTTATTTGCCCCTATGCTTGAAATTTAGTTTTATCAGCTATTTCGGTGCGTATCAATTGAATGAATGTAATTTTATTGAGGTTTCTGATCTCCAAATCTTCCTTCCCTTGTTTTGTGGTCGAAAAATCCTTTAAATTTGTTGAGTTTTCTACTCCTTATTCAAGGTATTGTAAGATTGACAGTTGATATTTACTGACTTCCACCTAGTTGCAATCTTGTGTAGATTATGGCGATCCTGATTGGTGCTGTACCAGTCTTCAAGAACTTGATCCTTACAGATGATGCTCCACTTTTCTTTTTAACTGATAGCTGTATCATTCTTGGGTATGCTCCATAAGACTCCTGAATCCTGCTTTATGCTGCGAGAAACATTATGTTACGTATACACATTGCTACTGCATTTGTATGGTACTCTTCGGGCCTAAATTTGGTGCATATGCCAAGAGTAATGGATGCAAGCATATCCTTGATTTAACATCTTAGCTGCTGGGTTTGAGACATATTTAACAATCTGGTTCTTGAAGTGATTGCTTCTTGATGTTAACTGATATTCAAGTTGTTTGATGCACAACTATTCAGGAATCCTAGTCATGGATGAAAGGTTTTGCCAATTGGCTTTTGATCATCAATGCTTTTCAGAAACTTCAGATTTTTCTTGGAAAAAGAAAAACACTGATCATTAGAATATGATTCAAGATCTATTAATCTGCATGAAAGCTCAAAGCTCTGCATATGTGCTCGGTTTTGATAAATGCTTCTAGATTGTTGGTTCAGAATATAAGCCTTTTTCCTAGGCCTTAAAGCTACCAGCACTCTGAACTGCAGAACAGCTTTTATGTGTAAGATATGATTTGTGGGTGAGTACTCCTGAACTGTAGCTTTACTGAAACCCACTTTTTCCTCAATGTTTTCTTCTCATCAGACAATTCTTGTATCTTTTCATTAGGAAGGATTGTGCCGTACAACTTGTATTGTGTCTTGTACTATTGGCAGAAGCTTAAGAACCAATATCATAATAAGATGATAAATTTTCTTGGATTTTTGTTTCAATTTATATTATCATAGGAAGCATACTGTTAAATGTTACAAGCTTGTGAAACATCATGTTGCTACCATTTGCAGGTCTATGTAAACCTAAGTCACACAGGTGCAGGGCAAGTGTGTCGGTTCAGGTGCCGGTGTGGCATTTTTCATGAAAACATAGGTGCAGGTCCGGCAAGGGTATAACATATATATATATATATATATATATATATATATATATATATATATATATATATATATATATATATATATATATATATATATATATAGAGAGAGAGAGAGAGAGAGAGAGAGAGAGAGAGAGATACACACAAATTTAATGGTTAACATGCTTTCATTTTGTCAATGTTTTAGTGAAAAGAATGGTTGCCATACTGGAGCTGCACCCGCATCCAAGTCATGTCGCGCAAGTGGGGTGACTGTTTCAACGAGTCGATATGAATTAGATGTATAGAAGCTTAGATTCTGTCATAATATCCATATGATGTCCATATTACTCAGTCCTCTTGTGGATGCTAAGTGGTTCACCAAATTGTTTCAAAGAATATCTGAATTGCCTATTTGTAGGTTGTCAATGTTATGAAAGTTATATGACAATGTGTGGGTCATCTTATAATGTGTTTCTGGATGTTAAATTACTAGTCTAGTTTGGTAGCTGTAATAATAAAAGTTTCACCTAGTGTTCAAGTTATATGACCGAGTGGAATTTGAAGTCTCCATATAACTGATTCTTTGAAAAAAATTTGGATTCATTGTTTCCATGTCTGACAAGCTTATGTTCTTTACAGAGGGGCTATGATTCCGTGTATTTTGTTGGCTTTGGGTGGAAACCTTGTTGATGGTAAGTTAAATATGTTTTTAATTATATTTGTCATGCTAGATGGTACAGATGTCAGTTAAAAATTTGAAATAGAAAGGGGTCATAACCCATTTGGTCCTGTATGTGGAGTTGCTCAGGAGAGTCACTGAGGGTGGTTTTAAGTTTTTAACTATCTTCCTTTGTTGGAAGAAGTGTCTGCTCTAGAACAAGCTCATGAGTCATGAGTCCTTGATCTCTTGCTTGGCAGCCTGAGTACTTTCCTATTGTATCGTGCCATGATCCTCATGAAATTTTGAGAAAGAAAAAGAAAGAAAAATATGGTGGCTCAAAATTATAGTTGCTATTTATGGACATTTCTTTGCTTGCAGTCTTGGACATTTCTTCAAAGCTCAGAACCGTTATTTTAGAATTTAATCTTTCCAATAGTTTGTAATTTGATTTTTTAGCATTCAGAGAATATATAGGTTTGAACTCACCCAAATGTTTTCTTCACTGGCTTCAACTGATATATGTACCAAGCAATAGCATAGTTGTATGTGCCTTCAGATGTTTACAGATTTTATGAAATGTAAGCCTTGGGAAGGAAGGATTTTAGGTAGACATTGGTAGCATGCACGTCAGATACCCAGGGTATTACATCCTTTGCAACAATTTTAAATTTGGAGTGTAGGAGAATTGTGGAGCTCAGTGGATTAACAAAGAAAGGTTTCACTGGGACCATCTAGGTTCATAACCACCCACCTTCCCCAATGAGAATTATTTTTTCACCTTTAGCGAGAACTTGTAAATGGACAGCATCATGCCTGACTATTGCCCTTCTGCATGGCTTGAATTTTTGTCTTGCCATGAAACTGTCAATAAGCCGTGAGTTCTGGTCATCCAGGTGAAAATGAATCAGTTTTTCAACTAGGCCTATTAGCTGTAGCTGTTGACCAAGTGGCTAAGCTTTATCTGACCTTGTATCAAAATTCTCACTTAGCTTATTGACAGCCTTTGTGTCTCTCTATTGTATGTGTTTCACGTTCCAGTGGTTACCAGACTGGGAAGAGTTCATGCATGCAATGAGTCATAAATCTCATATTTGGCTTTATTATTTCAATTGTAGATGTGCCTGCAACATTGTTGTTCAAATGGTAGGTGTTGGTTGCTTTTGATGTGCCCTTCATCCTTCTTGTATTACATACTGTAGGACCAGGACCAGGAAGTGCCAAGCTTGGAGTCAAAACACTTGCTGCAATTATCTTTGGGCGGTTGATTTTGGTTCCTCCAACTGGGCTTGGTATTGTCACTCTGGCAGATCGGCTCGGCTTTCTTCCGGAGGGTGATAAGATGTTCCGATTTGTGCTTCTGCTTCAGCATTCAATGCCAACATCTGTATTGTCTGGTAAGTGCTAGCAGAATCTTTTGAAGTAGCATTATGCCATAGTTTTGATTTATAACTTTTTAGTATGACCATCTGGGAGGGGAGGAGTTGTTTGTCGGATTCCAGAACAGTTTTCATTTTGTTTCCTCCTTGATGGCATTTCTTTTTCTTACTCTACTACACCGCTGCTTAGTGTAGTCCAACGATTCTTCTATTGGTGTGATTTTTTTTTTTCAGCTATTGCCCATGCATGCTTGCAAAATTGGGTCCTTGGACTTTAAACATGATTGACTATGATCACAGGTGGAATCATGTGCTTTTCTATGCACTGCAGTGAACATAGACAAACGTTGTTCATAGGGGTTAAGCTTTATATTTCAAAAAGTTGGCACACAGAGAGGGAGAGAGAGAGAGAGATTTAGAAAAACTGGAGGGATCACTCCAAGAAAAACATGAAGAGAGAGACAGAGTTGGAGAAAAACTGGAGGGCATCACTCCAAGAAAACATGTGTAGTGGTCCAGTGGACCAGCCTGTAGAAAAACTTGATCAATCCACCTTTTGGCATCAGGCATGTCTAAATTCTTCATAATTGCATCCTGAATTACAAGGCAGTAAACCTCCTGAAGTCATGTCAGAAACATGATGCGCATTATTTCATAAATCCATATTGCTAATTGCACGGTGAAACCAGAAAAAGCATAGGTTAACAGTTTCCTTCTGTATCATTGCTACTTTTCCTGTCCAATCATGTGGAAAGTTCTCCGTTAATCACATTTTTTCTCACTCGGTCTTACTTGGCAGTCTTTTGTTATTCTACCTGAGAAATATAGGCTAATTGCTGCCTGTGTGTGAGGTGGTGGTTATTGAATATCCACCGTATCCCTTGGTTGTTGGTTTTGACATTGGTTTATGTAGCTGCCATGAAGTCATTAAGGCTCTCTGCATAATCATCAAGCCTCATTCCTTTATCCTTTTTCCTTGCGGTGAACAGGTGCCGTCGCAAATTTAAGAGGTTGTGGCAAGGAAGCTGCCGCTTCTCTTTTCTGGGTTCACATCTTTGCTGTCTTCTCAATGGCAGGATGGATCGTGCTTTTCCTTGCCATCTTATTCTAGAACATTGTGCTTCTAATCCAGTTCATCTTTGATGACACGCCTCAGCTATCATTTCAGGGGTAGCATCCCACATGGCCGGATACTCTCCCTGGCTCATTTCCTTCGTCGCCCAAGGGCGCAAGTATAGCTTGGATACTCGTGAAGTGAGAGAATGGGATGCATGTAAAAATGAGCTGCATGTTTGAAGAGCCAATGGGTTTGGTTTTTCCGCAAGTTGACCCTTCTCTGCACGGTTCCAAATTTTGTATCTGGTCCAAATCATGTTTAATATCATGATCAAGTGCAGTGGTATATTAGTTGTTGAAGTTGTTTAGCCACGGAAACATTCGTTGTTTACTTTCATGCTATCTCTTTTCGGTTAGCGGTGAGCACTGGGGCCTGGTCCAGGCTGTGCTAGTCAGTGGCCCAATTTGCGCTAGCCCCTCTACCAAGTGACAATTCGATGACCCTAATTTGGTTAGGTTCGTGGTCAGTGGCTCCAGTCCGTCTCGAGGGAACAGCCGGTGGACTAATTGGGTTAGGTTAGGCTGAAAGATTGGCACACATAATGGAAGGTTCGCTGTTGAGTACTTAAGAAACATGGGAACACCTTAAAAGGAAAGTATTCTGTTGACAGATCCCATGAGTCGAACACCTTAAGAAACATGCGTGTCGTGTTTGCAAGGTTTCCAACTTTTAAGCAAGTGTCCTCGTGTGGAACACCTGGCGAGACCTATGTCCTTGTACGCTTCCAACTTGTGCGAGTGATTCCGGTATTATGTTGCGCAAATCCTGCCCAGATCCAACTGCAAATTATCCAGATCCGGTAATATAGATTCCAGACGCATCTTGCATCGACGAAGGTTGTATGTATGGCAGTTCTTGGTTTGAAAACGGTAGTGTTCAACATGGCACTCATGTATGCCTTCCACATCTCTGGGTTGTTACGAGCCTGAGTCGGACACTAGACCTCCACTCTGTTCCCATTAAGCTGCGAAAAAAAAAATCGCCATCAAGATGCAGGTAACTTCGAATGAGTTTCACTCACTCCCCATCTCCTCCACCATTTACCTACGGTTTAGATCAATCTTTGGTAAAGAAAGGTCGGGAACCCCACCGAGTCCTCTTCGTTGTGAAAAACTCCTCTCATATTCTCAGGCGAACCAAGCGTTTGGTTTGGAATTGCTATCTTCAGCATACCAGACGATTGCGTCCAGGTGTCCTACCCACGCACGAGGAATTCATCTTTAATTTCCAAGGAGACTTGTCGCACAGTATATATAAGAAAAAACATAACTAATGTTCCATTAAACTTAAATTTATGATTTTATTGAGTAAGTGTGTTACATAGGGCTTCTTAGATGAAATGAAATGGACACTCTACCCTTTCATTTGATATTGGCACATAACTAGAATTCTCTATATCACATGTATTAACACCGACGTTGTCCACAATGTCCATTGCGAAACCCAACCTCCATTTATATACATCAAGAGGAAGATAAGAAATTACAGGACCGTGAGAATCTAAAAGATGGCTAACAAATTCAAGGCATGTGCTTCTGCAGAGCTGGATTCCGTATAAAGTGAGAAAAGAACGACATCGCACTATCCTTCACGTGTTCTACGTGCATTGCAGATAGGTAGGAATAGGATAAGACCATTTCGGTCTTCTCCCATACATTACACAAAGATTTACCTATCTGAATGTTATTTACCCAAAAAACATAAAATCCAGGTTGAGCTCCTCGAAATTAAATCACCATTATTTTGGGTGAACAATCACCAAGCAACCACGTGATTCGTGATCACAAGATTGCCGTCCTTCAAAGTCCTCACAGAGTATTAATTTTCGACGAGCCGATGGGCGAAATTCTGGGGAGAAAAATGGACATCACTTTTTGGCTAGTTTCTAGTACCGAATTAGCGGAAAACAATTGAAAATTTCCAACTCCCCTCTGTGCAACTTTTGCGACAGTTGATGCAAAATTATGTGGAAGCCTGAAGGTACCACATGCCAAGAAGGAGAGGGTTGGTTTCTTTAGGCGCTACGGCCACTGAGGATGGTGGGTGGGCATTTGTTCTCCACGAGAGCACCGGATACCTAGCAGTGAGTGACAGTAGCGGCCAGGTGTCATTGGCCGGCTTCCACTTTTCCAGCGTGAAGTCAGTGGACCATAGCACTAATTGTGGCGGGGCGGGGAGAATTAAGTGGCGGACGAGAGATTAAAGCGATGTTTGCTAGCTGGCTGGAGCATCTGATAAAGGAGGAGCCCCTTCATCAACAGTCCCATCCATGGTATCATGCATGAGCGTGGACGGGTGGCTGGGGAGTGGAGTTGGTGGCATCCAGCACAAGGACTGAGAATGATCGAGTCAAACTGCTGGTGGCTCAGCTGGAAGAAAATCAAAATTAGCCATCATGTCAGTTTTGGGGTGAAAAATGGATCGACCTTCACAATCCAGGTCTGACCTGCGCTCGTTCACTTATAGGCTGGGCGAAGCCAAGTCAATGATGATTTTTTTCTTTTTCTTTTTTATATAGCTAATAGCTTCATAGGCCTGCACTCGTTGAACAGATTTCGTGCTTACTTCATGAGTTGTGCTTCTCGGCTTGTAGGGCTAGTTTGCCGGTCGCGGTTCTTCTTGCACGATGGAATATTGGCGCACCTTGCCCCACGGATGGACAAGCACAAAGAGAGAACCACTCGGGCAGAAAACAGGAGAGGGGGGCGACCGTGCAGCCACATGGGCACCAACTCAGGCAATGCAGGGTTGCTATCTCCGACGTCTATCTGGAGATACCAGACTTTTAACCAACGGCTGCTGCTATACCTTCCTCCCTTTTCCCAAGAATCTGATGCGTCGTGTCTCCACCGCACAGGCTTAATACCTCGAAGCACGGTACCCCAAGTGAACGTGTGTATCTATATATAAGCAACATTAGCTCCTCTTCCGCTACCACCCAATACCAAGCTCAAGCTTATCTCCTAGACCACACAAATTTCGCACCTGAAATGGCCCAAAATCGACCTCCATGGCTCAGGCTGGCCACCCAACGGTTTGAGATGCCTGCCCGACCGGTGTCCACACCGCTACCAGCTGCCCCACCTCCACAAGCTCGCGCGCCAACAATCGCACCCGTCCCAGCACCACCACGTGCCACTCCACCAGCACCAGTGCAAGCAAGCGCGCCAACAACTGCACCTATAGCTCCTCCTGCACCTACAGCCACACGAACACCAGCTCCCGCACCAACAACTACACCTATAGCTGCACCTGCACGAGCTCCCTCACCAACACCAGCATTAGCACCTGTTAGACCCCAACGTCAAGTTTCTCAACAGACGCTGTCACCTCCTGCATTACGACCGGCGCCGTCACCACCAGCAACGCCACCCAAAACTCAGCCGCCATCACCACCAGCAACGCCACCCAAAACTCAGCCGCCATCACCTTCACCATCCCAACGCCAAGCTTTCCAACCAGCTCCACCACCACCAGCAACGCCACCCATAACCCAGCCGCCATCACCTTCACCACCCCAACGCCAAGCTTTCCAACCAGTACCACCACCACCGCAAACCCGAACTTCTCCGCCAGAAGTTTCCCCTCCCCAAGCATCAAAATCCCAACCTGCATCGCCATTACCGCCTCCCCAGTTGAAGGGTTCCACACCCCCACCTCAGCCACAATCTCCGAAAACTGCACGACCTCCTTCATCGACCGCGCCGCCATCTCCTTCCCCGGTGCCCAAGCCTGAACCGGTAGCTGAGATCGTCAAAAGCCAGGTCATTACCAAGTACCCAACTGCAGAAAAGGAGGTCAAGGAGGCGGACAGGGTCGTCACAATAAAAAACGCTCCGCCTAATCCTCACGTTGCCGGCACTACCGACTCAGGGAAACGCAACCACCACACCCCGCCACAGCATTCCAAGGTCAATGGGGACGGCAACTCAGGACCTGGCCTGCACGGGAACCGCATCATCCCGGTGCGGGACGACGAAGATCAGTGGATGCGCATCATTGCCATCTCCGGCGAAAACAACGGAGCCACCATGCAGATCATCCCCGGCCGCCGAGGAGCGCACAATGTGGCGAACGGCGGCGAGAATCATAAGGAAGAGGCGGGGAAAAATGCAGCCGCAAAAGAAGGAGAGTCGGCGAAGAAGGAACCGAGTCACCGTCACAAACCGGTTTCGGCAATGGTAAACAGCAACATCCAGAGCGTGAATAACTCGATCGTGTACGGGTGCAACTGCAGTCATAATAGCCCAGGAGTCCACCTTCGTTTGCATGGCAAGCCTGGTGCGTTCAAGCCACGGGGCGTCACCCCACCACCATAGCTCTCGCCACAAGGACCAAATAGCAGGGTCCGCTTATTAATCCTTTATGCATGGCATTGAAATAAGATGTAAGGCCCATCGTATACATAGTTGTTTTCGAGTACTGAATTTAAAGAGTTACTTTACTTCTTTTTATGTTGAAAGAGAAAGAAGCGACCATGCTGTATAAAGAAGTGAAGGCGATCGAGACTGTTCTTATTCATTTTGCTGAATCTTTGGCTTGCTTAATCGGCAAGTCGAATCTGTTGATTGACTACACAAGAAATGAGGAAAAAGAGAAACAAAGCGATAATCAGCTTTGGCCATAAAGCGCCATCCAAGGAATCCTTACCTATCTCTGAAAGGGATCTTTATGATCAGAATTCTCTTTCCTGTCGCGCTCAAACTCCAACGGCACAAGCAACCAATAAAAGCAAAAGATCCAAATGTAAGCAGAAAATGCTCAATCACACGGCCGTGCATGAAACGATGATTGTGGGCAGGTCCCACCGTATGGAGGCCTTGCAAAAACATGCTGGTCTGGAAATAGACCAGCCATTTTGTTAACAGAAAACATTACAAAACTTGACAAAAAATTCGAAGGCCTTATTAGATCTCAACCTCACAGCTAGCGCAACCACGGCCGGAAAGCAACTTCCACATCCCGACTTATCTTGAGAATCTTCCTTGGTTATGATAATATTGCTTGTGAGTCCAGCTACCGTAGGCGCACTTTTGCTGCAATCCAGCGGTCGCATTTTTTACGTGAAGAACAATTTATGCAGTCAGCAGCAGAGTTGGCCGCCTCCGCCTGTATATATTTGCTAAAAGCGTCCATGAGTTCCCATCAGCGTTTCCCCCGTTGAAAGTGTTTAAACTGGCATCAATTCTTGCAGTGAAAATTTTTACCAAGCAAACGTGCCCAGCTTTTGATGGTACAACAAATTCACGCTTTTTTTTTTCTTCATGTAATCACTTCTTTTGCGGGGTCTCGTATTGACATATTCTTTCTAACTAT
The DNA here is from genome assembly GCA_011799765.1 of Nymphaea thermarum. Taxonomy (NCBI): domain Eukaryota; kingdom Viridiplantae; phylum Streptophyta; class Magnoliopsida; order Nymphaeales; family Nymphaeaceae; genus Nymphaea; species Nymphaea thermarum. The sequence continues at coordinate 217,280 of JAANDH010000050.1, forward strand.
AGCTTTTTTTATTATCTCTTCAAGAGTTAGCTGAATTTGATTAATTTGTAATAGTAACTTAATGAGTCAATTTCGCTACTTGAAAAGTTCGTCAACCAGAAGCAGTTCATAAAACATTATAGCACTTTCTGTGTTGAAGTAGAAATAGAACAATAGAAATGAATGCTCCGAATTCCAAGTATAAGTAGGAGTTGCTTTGAGACAAACCGTCCCACTTCCTCAGGCCAACAAGTGCCCAAGACATTGGGGTAATAGGGGGAACATCATGTCCTAACGCAGGACCGCATAATTACAACCTCTACAAAACCTAACAAGCATTCCCAACACTGCTTAACTTCGGTTCAAGATTAGCTACATCAACCTCAACTTCCATTTTGTCAGTATCTTATAACCTAATTTAGCCTAACGTTCCAAGTGGATGCAACTGGGCACGAATTTTGATTTCCTATTTGTAATGTGCCAAGGGCTCAAGATGACAAGAGAACCAATTCGTTCAGAAATTCAATTTTTAATGGACGGTTGGTATGGGCGGTAGGTCCAATCTTTTCCTATGTTTCCATTGAACTGCTAAAGTCTAAAGTCTAAAGTCGGAGGTGGAGCGGCTGCTGGCCTACAAAATATATTTTAGTTACTTATTGATACTTCGTTTTTGTTTTTTACTGTTTTTATACATCAGTGCTCTTTAAAGTTTTAAAAGAACCAGAAATTAGAGCAGTCATGCGGAACCACTGCAAATGAGGATCTTTCACTTACCATCCCGGTCAACTTATGGATGACAGGAAAGTGGACGGCACTCAGAACAAAAGAAATTTAATCATGCCCCGGCCTTGCCCATCAGAAATTATACGACTTGAACCATAAGGAAGAGATGCGTGTCAAACATAGTTATATTTCCTAAGTAAGGATGTCAACAACTTTTATTTAAGTCAGGCATCGGATGAAATTTTTTTTGCTCGATTAAGAAATCGGGTCGGATGTAGATTTCATAAAACTGACATCTGGTCGATTTGGATACGTATTTTACGTAAACAACCAATCGCATTCAGGTTCAGAGTGGCCGTAGTTTTAAATAAATATCCATATTGCAGTTTGTATTTGGTTTGAGAGTCGGATTCATATTCAGATGTTAATCTGAAAATCAGATTCAAATTTATAAATTTGGAATCAGATTCATATATGATAGAGATTTTCTTCGCTCATATTCAAATTTGGAATCAGATTCATATATGATAGAGATTTTGTTCGCTCATATTCAAATCCAAATGAACATCTGAAAAACCAAATATGGCAATTCGGAATGGATCCCTTGACATCCCCAGTCCCAAGTCACTAGCGCTCAAAGTTGGAGGGAAAAGAAAAGTATTTACAGTTTTCACATTGAACAGGGATCGGGTGGCCTTCTAGGGTAAGAATAAGAAGAGGCTGTTGATCCACACTTGGCAAGTTGTGTGTGTGTGTGTGTGTGTGTGCAAGATGAAGAGAAGAGAGAGTGCAAGCACAAAAGAGTGGACTGCAGAGCAGGCCTGACCTGTTGTCACCTTCGGCAGTCAATAGAACTCCAGCAGACATGAACCTTCAGGTTTTAAGAATGATGGCATCAGGGGCGGAATGGCTGGCTAATGCAGCGGATCCATTCCTCTGGAGCGGGCCACTCTGGTTCAGTTGGTACTGAAATTGTTGCAGCTCTGCAGTCTTCCTGCGCTAGATGCCAATTTCCCTGATGTCTTTAAGAATGGGACCCTTGTTTTGCGTCCCTTGGACTGTTTGTCCGGAACAGCCTGCCTCACTTCTCTCCCTCTCCCGCGATAAGGCTTCTTTCCTGCAATGAGCCCAACCTGTTGATTCTCCTTTTCCCTTCTTAATTCTTTTTTAGGGAAAGGCCGATAGAGGCGCCGACTGGCGGACGACCAACATGGGGATGGTGAAGATGGCCGCAAGGGACGCAGCTATGACCTTCCTCTGGGTGGGCTGTGCCTCCACGCTGCGCCCGCTCACCGCCAACTTGTTCTCCTATCTGCAACCCCGTCCCCCACTTGCCCTCCTTCTTAGGACCACGATCGTCTTCCTCCTTCGCTACATCTTCATCTCCATCGGAAAATTCCTCGGTGGTGCCAGCTTCAATCCGGCCATCACGACTACCTTCTATGCCGCCGGGTTGGGACGCGGCAGCCTCTTTTCCTTAGCCATCCGTTTTCCTGCTCAGGTATGAACGACCAACCACCGGCCAAACAGCCGGACACCATGAGAGACCCATCTCGTTGCTTTCCACCCACAGAGGTTTCCTGCAGACCTTTTATCGTTGCCTTTTTCTTTTCGTTGATTTTTGAATTTTAGGCCGTTGGCGCGATGGGTGGTGCATTAGCAGTCAAGGAATTGATGCCTATGCCGCACAAGAATCTTCTTGGCGGACCATTGATAAAAGTGAATCTGCATACTGGTGCCATTGCTGAAGGAATCTTGACCTTCTGCTTCAATCTTGCCCTTCTCTTCGTGATCATTAGGGGACCCAGTAGCACGATTCTGAAGGTGTGGCTGCTCTCAATGGTGACCGTCTCCCTCAGGATGGCCGGATCGAGCTACACCGGGCCGTCGATGAACCCTGCTAATGTAAAACTCGAGACCCTCCCTCTACTCTGTTTAGCTGTACACTCTTTTAACTCTTTTCCTTTATACTCTGCATACCATATGAAGAAAAGTTCATGCCTTTGTTGCCATATATGTTTGTAGATTTAGTTGAACAAGGTAACTCATAATATGTTGAACTCTGATCTCTGATCTAGTTTGGGATTAGATCCCCAGCACCTGAGGTCCATGAGTCTAACATCAGAGCGCCTCTCCTCTGATATCAGACATCTTACGGTACCAGTCTACAAATAGGATCTGAATATCGACCTAAGATCTTTACCTGGATGAACAAAAAAAAACCAAAAAGCATGCATTGACAAAGTCGGTCCTGGTATTTGCTTTTCATGGGCACCCTAAGTCTAAATGCCACTAGCACCAACCATTTCTTTGTAACTATCGTTTGTCTTCTGAGAACTAGCACGTAGTTGGTATTTGAGTATATCACAAATAAAAAGGAAAGATTGAACTCTAGTTTTTTCTTTTTCTGTTTTGCCAAAAATTCAAATCTTCGTTTTTTCTTTTGTTTCTCGTCTTTATTTCTTTGTGCTTAATCATAGAAATCAGTCAACATACCCAGGCAAGTTCCAATGGTAGACTGGAGCAAAGCAAGATGTAATCAGTAATGTACAGAACAGGAATACGGATAATCAATGTAAGTGAAATAAGGCTTTGTCTCCATTGCAATCTTGCTTGGGAAATATTTAATCTACTTTAATTTTCTGCAATTAAAACTAAAGCCTTTTTGTGAACACACCAGAACACACTTTAGACATATGAAACATTCAATAAGCTGCCGAGCCTACTTAACTTAGCTTGACTCGTTTAAATGTTTTCGTGTACGGGTTAAAGCTAAATTTGCCGTTTACTGCAGAGGAAAGCCTCTTCATTTTAATATTTGTGAGGTGGGCCACTTGCTTCTTCAGAAAAAACAAAGATCAAATCAAGCTGAGATTTAAGGCTATTCTAAAACCCTTGCTCTCTGGGATCTATGGTTCGTCTGTTTGAACAGTAGATTTCGGCACTATGGATTTAAAAATTCACAATAAATATAAAAAAATTCAAAAAGAGAGGACAATTCAAGCTTAACCAACGTTACAAGGCTTATGATTCTTATGTCCTGGTCTCTTAAAAAATATTGGGAAAACGATTTACTGCTCCCGTGGCTTCGGTTTAAATGTAATGTGACCGAAGTTGAAGCTCAAAGCACGGGTGGGGTAGATGATTCTTGTTTGATATTTGTTGGGAACAGAAAGGTTCCGTATCTGGATTTCAAGGAAGATCTTCAATACATAACAAAAATTTTCTCTATGTATGCCTACTAGAAAGGATTGAGGAGCTTTCCTTCTGGACCCCATAATCCTGAAGTATGTACGTGGGGATGAAGTATGTGGAGTAGACATGCAGTTTTAATGGCTTAATTGCTCACGCAGCCCCCCTAGACTTTCTTTGTATAAATAAATGAGTGGATCCCATATTTTTTGCCTACCTTTGAAGTATTTACTTATATATATATATAGTGTTGTTCTTCTGTCTTCTTAGAAGGGTTCAAGATTTGCTTAGTTAGTATTCCCCGGCCCTCTGCCGTCGGCATGGGCCACCATCCTGGCTCTGTTTCAACCACTGCATGCCTCTGTTTGTTTCAACCACCGCATGTACCTAACCGTCCCAACCCACGGTTCTGCTCTGGAGTTAGGAGGCTTGCTTGCGCCCTCTACTCTTATCTCACCTAGCCTTCATCTGGGGAGGAGGAGAAGCGCCGAGCCGATTAAAAAATGGTGGCTCTTCTACTTGATCATGCATCCCGTTCCCGTTTCCCTTCAACTCGGCCAATGGTTGTCTTGGGTGATATATTAATAGGAACGTGAATGCTGAAAAAAAAAAATTGTGGCCAATTTTTTCCTTTTTCAAGTTGGAAGAATTCAATTTCATATTTTTATTTAACAGTTTTCACGAAAAAATATAGGTAGTATTTGGATGGCACATAAAAATAATAATAATTTTGTAAAAACTAGTTTGGTAACAAATTAATTTTCTAATCACTTTTGAAAACATTGGTTTGTGTGTCTAAATTATAAGACTGAAACTTGTTGAGAATATAACCTGGGGACGTGATCCATTTGAAAAAAAGGTTTTGCTAAAATCATTTTTGGTATAATTTAAACATGTTAAAAAAAATGGTGTTTTGGAGCTAAAACCTTTTTTTTTTACTGGTAATAAAGTTTTATTTTGAAATCACAAACCTGAGTTTTTTTTCTGAAATTATAGTTTAGATGAGGTGAAAATGAAAATTTATCCTTTCCACCCCACACCCTTCAGTTTACCTTGGAAGTGAGTTTTGTTGTTTGAGTGGTGAGTGTGGTTGGTAGAGGGATCAGTCCATGGTCAAAAACCTCGTCTGGTCGTAGGTTTTTTCCGTCCAGTCCACATTACCAATTCGTCAGATATATATATATATATATATATATATATATATATATATATATATATATATATATATATATATATATATAATAAGTGCGGTATTGACCAAAGTTAAGTGGTCTGCGCCGGGGAAACGAGGCCTCTACAAATTGGTGCCGCTTTTCGCATTTTCGGAACGTCACTGCATGTTAAAGCGGAACACAAAACACTTCCTGGGAAAGCGGTTCGTGCCGAAGGAGGGAGGACGCCGGCTCCCTTTTCTTGTGTTTGATTACTGTGGCCGCTCATGTGCGCCTTATTTCTTCGTCAGCAACTCGGGACCCGCGAGGTTTTTGTACTTTTGCAGGGGGTGCGTTCCTGTCCACCCTTCTCAGGACTGCGACCGGCGACAGGTTCTACTTGGCAAGAAAGTGGGAGGAACCCAAGGGAAAGGTGGATAAATAAATTAATACGGTGAATGGGTGATCTCGATTTTGACAGGTCGTTCACGCAAAGCGACGCGGGTAGGAGAAGCTCCAACCCCTGCATCTGCCTGCCCCTCTTTGCCTATTTGCTTTCTTAATGCCTGCGTAGCCTCAGTGTCTTCGCTTAACCTTGTTTGGATTTCTTATCTCCCGAGAGAGAGGTTGATAGATAGACAGGAGGAGGAAGAGAGATAGAAAGAGAGAGGAGGAGGAGGTGAGCAGCTGAAGAAGAACAACAACAAAGATGGGGGTGGTGAAATTGGCCATAGGGGACGCAGTGATCACCTCCCTCTGGGTGTTCAGTATCTCTACCTTGGGGCCTTTCACTTCCCTCATATCCTCCTACCTGCAGGTCCAGCCCCCACTCACCCTCCTTGTAACAACCACCCTCGTCTTCATCCTCCTCTTCCTCTTCACAACCGTCGGCCAAATCTTAGGCGGTGCCAATTTTAACCCCACGGCCACGGCTTCTTTCTACGCCGCCGGCTACGGTCGTGACAGCCTCTTTTCCATCGCCATCCGTCTCCCTGCTCAGGTACATAGACAGCACCCAACCCATCAGAAGCCTCCCTTGCTCCTTTTAGTTCCATAGCTACACATTTCCTGTCGAGTTAATTCTGCTACTGCCCCTACTGTTTGGTGTGCTTTAGGCAATCGGCGCGGTGGGTGGTGCATTGGCCATAAAGGAGTTCATGCCTGCAAAGTACAAGCACATGCTTGGCGGGCCGTCGGTGAAGGTTGATTTGCACACCGGAGCCATTGCTGAAGGAGTATTGACCTTCGTCATCAGTTTCATTGTGCTTTTCGTACTCATGAGGGGCCCCAAGAGTAAGTTTCTGAAGCTGTGGTTGCTCGCCGCGACAACTGTAACACTCGTCGTCAACGGATCCAAGTATACAGGGCCAGCAATGAATCCCGCCAATGTAAACTCTACAGCCTCTGTTCTCTGCTCTTCACTACCTTTTTCTTTATTGTTCCTCGTGATGGTCGATTTGAAGCAGAACCAAGTCTTGGTTTTCAGATCCTCTGGGGTGCCGATCAATTAGAACCTTGAGATTGTCCATTATTTCATCCATTTCATAGCTCATATATTCTAGCTTGTTGGCGTCAGACCAAATCTATACATAGCAAAACGAATATCTAGGTATCTCAAAATAAGGCATTTATCTTCTATATTAGTTTAAATAAGCTTTTCCCATTATGTGGAAGAGACACCTATTGTCATATTCTCGCGGTGAAAAAAAAAAACACGATCCTTCATGTTGGGAGTTTTGCTGTATCTCTCTTAAATTCGTCACTTCATCCAAACAAAGGATTGATTGTTCTTTCCTTCCCTTTCCCTCCCTTCCCTTCCATCCAAACAGGGCGTTACAGCCTTGAACAGATTTATTCTGTAGGTTGTACAAATGGCCATCTGTTAGGAACTTGAAATCTTCTAGTTCGTTAGACATGAGGCTAAGTGGCTGCAATCCTGCTATGGATTTCGCTTTCTTGTTTTGCCTTCCTGGGCAGTGGGCACGTGTTTTTAGGAAGCAGTAAATTTATGTGAGAAAGAAATACATCCATCACACAAAGGATAAGGTCAATTTCACCATTAACCCACTGACACAGAGGAAAAAGAGGTGGCTCAGGTTCATAGGGTCAAGGTAGACCATACTTTTGATACGTGGACTTTGCTATTTGATTTATTGTTTTGGGACTAAGATTACACTTAATAGTATGCTTATTCATATTTCGTTCTGTTTAGCAATATAAATCCTACCGGAAGTAAAATGCTTATAAGAATGCAAAATTTTATTTTCCACAAATCGAATTTCTTGTTTATAAAATGATCAGATGTATGGGAGTTCGACTCCAACTTGAATATGGAAGATTAACTATTCTTTTTTTCAATTTTCCTGCAAGTTTCGGTTACTTTTCTGTCAATTTCTCATTCATCATACAGTATCTAGTTGGTCGCGTATATTCCAGTGACCCTGCCTGAGAGTTTGCATCACAAAAGCCAACTGTGGCTTTATGTAAAGTTTGTGTGCACTATATATCTCACCATCAAGAAAAGCAACTTCTCCGATCAATGAAACTTACATAATGGTACTTTTGACAGTGAAAAAGATCTCCTGTAAAAAGTAATCTACCTATTGCGATATGCATACCATGCAAAAATTGATTGAGGATTATTTTATTATGCAATTCTGCATCAATCCAAACCGTCCCCTTGTCTATAGTTTTGGTACAATGCAATGTCATTAGTCTTAGCTTGGTTATACAAATCAACTACTTCCCTCTTCTATTCTGATTTCTGATCTAGTCATTTTCAAACCTGAGTCAATTTTTTGTTCTCTCAACCGGCAATGCTCCTCTGATTAGGTTTGCATTTGACAAGTTTAAAAATGTATGTTATTTCCCATAGCACTTATTCTAATGAGTCATTTTCTTGTGTTATAATATATAAATGTATGGACTCCTTAGAAGTCAGTGGACTGAATCAGGCAATTATGATTGTTTAAGGATTCCTCATAATTCAATGGATTGGCAATCAATCTTGATTATGTAAAAGAACTGTGGCCTATACTAAACCATTTTTCCTTGATCTATCATATTGGTCAAGAAAAGTTTCTCTGATGGTATGCATCCAGAGACTTGGTTTTTCCAGCATCAGTTTTGAGTTCCTGCTCTAGTTTAACCATATGTTTCAGACGTTGGTTTGGGAGACTTAGGATGTGAAAGATTATTGTATAAGTGATTCACCAGAGTTAGATTGGGCACGTAGCAATTAAGAAAGGGTTTAGGACTGGGCAATTCATGTGAAATTGCAATCCCTTATTTCTTCAGTGGCTCTGACTGTGTTTGTAAAGCCCCACTTGTACAATTTGTTATGCAATCACAGGTATAGGGAGAGTGTGGTGAATCTTGAAGCAGGACGTGAAAAAAAAATGCCATTCTAGGATTTCATTTCCTAGTTCCATAATGAAATGAACCGTTGATTTGTCAGATTCTGATATTATTGTAGGATTTGGGTGGATATACACCATATAGAAATCTCTCTCTCCCTTAGCAGCCCCTAGAGCTCTACTAGCTGATCTGTGCGAACTATTTTAGATCTCGGAGAAAAAAGTTTAGAAGTTATCCTTTCAAATAATTATGATGTAAGAGAATCTATGTACTTCTAAAATAAATCAACAGATAATTTTTCATGTGGTTGGCTTGGATATTTCAATGAACCCTAGTTTGAATTTCTGCTTGTCTAAGTGATTGGAGGATCATATCTTCAAAATCCCAAGGACAATCAGCATCATAAATTGGGCATCCTCTTGATGGTGGTGAAAGAAATGCATCCATGCAAATAGGTGGATGACCTCGGGAAATAAGTCTCAATTTTCAGACCAGGAAAACTGCAACTATGAATTTATATTTTTTGACTGGAAAATGGATAGTCAACAGCATGATTTCCATATGTTTGCCATGAAATGTGCCACTTATAAGTGCCATACACCTAAACCCCAGTCAAATTACAAAATAAAAAAATTATAATGCTTAATGAATATAAGTAGTGGAAAATAGTAAATTTCCTAAACAGAATCTGGTCTTAGAGAAATACAGCAGACAAAACAGTACAATCAAAGAATAAGGAAGGCAGACAAGTGGTGGAAAATTGTAAAATTCTAGAACTGAATCTGGTTCTACAGAAACATGGCAGAAAGGATAGCATGATGAAATGGAATAAGGAAAGGGTCTTCCTTACTATAGGAGAAGTGTTTATTGCTGGCAGAAACCAAGTGGAAGTTGACTGTCAACTTCAAACGTGAACTTTAATTTTCATGTGTGACATTGTTATGGGAATTTAATGTCATTTAAAGCGTCCAATGTCGTTCCAAATTTTCCTTGTAGTTGCTTTTATATTTGAAATTCAGAATGTTGCAATGTTTCTACATGCAGTCGTTGAGTGTTTTCTTAACAGTTTTTACAGAATATAGCTTTTCTGATCAAGGTCGTGGAACTTTGAGATTTATAAACCATAAACACTAATGGAAAATCTTTAGATGTATTGGCTAGTAAAGGATCATTCTTAAGAAGGAAAACCCTCTAGTTTTTTCTCGGTAGCTTTTAGAAAATATAGCTTTTCTAATGAAGGTCGTGGAACTTCTGGGATCGATAAACTATAATGAATACTAACGAAGCATTCTTAAGAAGAAAAAACATAGGAATCTTTTTAAGAAGAAAAGAGAGAACAGAATATAATGCACAGTGCCACACACTTAACATACGTTCAGAGATTGCTCCTACGTGGTTTATATGGTAGGGCTGGACCATGCAATTGCAGCATGCATGTAGGTTTCGAATGCTTCAATTCTGCTACCCTGCTAGTCAGAATGGTAAAATGATGATCCTTGGCTAATCGCCGAGGAGTTGCAGCAGTAAATTTTCTAATGACCTCAGAAAATTGTCATAACAAGGCTAATTTAGAAATGAAATTTTCATCCATACGCCTGGTTGCTTTCTCTTGCAGGCAAATGAAATGCAAAAGAACAAGGCAATATGTTCTCCATGATGTGTTCTCTGTTTTCCCACTCACTTGAGGAGCGTGTTCTCATTCCTCTACCCGTTATCCAGTTATATCGTGGAGATTAGATTCTTTTTATTCTTAAGTTGTGCTAATACTAGACATATTTTCTTGGCTAATTTTTTCATTCTGCGGTATATAATTTCTTCCTTGCATATTAGACTTAAAATGCTGTGTATTTATCTCTTAAATTTCATGGTTAGCCTTACGGGATCCAGGTGATAATTGTTCATGTGGAAATGAATTAAATGATGCTTGTTCACATGCCTTGCATGTATGATCTTATGAGGGTCCGATGAATTCTGAGAATGGGGTTTCCTTTGATGCAGGCGTATGGCTGGGCATATGTAAGAAATCGACACAACACATGGGAGCAGTTCTACGTGTACTGGATCTGTCCTCTAATTGGATCAGTTACGGCTGCTTTGTTCTTCCGATTGTTCTTCTCTCCTCCTAAACCAAAAGAGAAGAAAGCCTAGTTTCAGATCCCAAATCGTTTGTCAGCGCTGCAAAATAATGAATGGCGCGGGGTTGGTATTGAAAAGACGGTAAATGCTACTGCGTAAAGCTCTTTATTGTTATCTGCTCTTTGTGGAGAAGAATGATGTTACTTTAGATTATTCTTAAAAGGACATGATGAGATAAGTAATCACAATGAATTTTACTATGTCTAAGATGTTGGCATCAAACAAGTTGAAAGTATGGCTGGCTGAAACTTTCAGGCGGCCACCTCAGGCTGGCTGAAACTTTCAGGCGGCCTCCTCAAGAACCAAACCAAGTGCCTAAGCCTTCCCCTCTACAGAAACAAATATGGACAGGTGGAAAAAGGTTCTTTTCAAACGATGAAAAAGCTCCCCATTGTGTCACGTTGGGGGCTTCTAAGAATCGACCAGTGACACTGGGGCACTTGCAAGAGGATCAAGAGAGTCGACCACTGAAATAATGATGTCCACATAAACACAACAAAAAAACATGCGAACTGAAAGTGAGAATTGCTTACGGGCGTCTGGATGACAGCGCAGAACTGGGTTTTAGAGTTTTAACTCAACACTGTTTCAAGCGCGTTGAATGATATTAAAACTGAGTTCTAAAAAAACTCAATCCGGACAAAGCTTGAATTTAGGGTCTGAAAAAACTAGTCTCTTTTTGAAAATCCTCCTTGGATAATTGATTCAGGGGCTATGAACAATATGACTAGTGATTTCTCGTCTTTGGTCAAACTTGATAAATCTCAAAGTAAGTTGGTACTGCTGATGGGTTCATGGTTTGAGTTGAAGAAACGGGAAAAAAATCCTTCATGGAAGATGGAAAATCATCCAATGTGCTTTATATACCTAAGCTTTCTTCTAACCTTGTATTTGTGAACAAAATCACCTAGCCTCATAATTGTTTGGTTCCATAGAGTGTGACTTTTCATGACCTGGAAACAAGAAGGGGATTTGTAGAGGCCGGGAGCAGGATGGGCTATACGTGTTGCAACGGGGCGACTCTAGCCTTCTCGTGCATACAGGGGAAGCTAAAAGGATTTCTGAGCACCATGTTTCGCACTCACGATTCGGGCATGTGCCTGACCACATCTTGAAGCAGCTTGTCCCTGAAGTGGCCGTTGAAGTAGTGCGTGATGCCTGTGAGATCTCAAAGTCACCTAGGTCACCTTTTTAAAGCAGTAGTAATGTAGTAGTATATCTACCGAGCTTTTTGAGACTGTTCACTCCGATGTGTGGGGAACGGCACCAGAGAAGTCTTAATTGGGGCTACAGCTATTATACATGTTTCATTGAAGATAAGACTGCGTGTTTCTTGGATTCATTTTATTAAAAATAAAAGTGAGGTTCCCAAGATATTTGAAGAATTTTATCACATGGCTTTCAGCCAATTATTTGGGGTAAAAATAAGAAACTATGACGAGACAATGGATAAGACTACATCAGTGAACTCTCCAAACCTTTATGCGTCAAAAAGGTTTATGCCCTCGAAGAAACCTGCCGAGGAAGCCCATTACAGAATGGAGTGGCCGGGCAAAAAATTGGACAACTTTTTGACATTGCCAGATCTATTATGCTTCATATGAACGTCCTTTCAATGGTTTTGGTCCGACGCCATAGGCACCCGCTTGTTATAATGCTAATAGAGTTCCAAGTGCTAGTGTTGAAAATCAAATTCCCCTTCAATTGCTTATCCAAAGGCCCATGTCGTTGCAACTCCTTTAAGAGTTTTCAGATGTAACTGTTGTATTCACCCTCCCTCCCCCCACAAAAAAAAAAAAATCAGAAATAAACTTGAAAAAAGAGCCATGAAGTGCATTTTTTTAGTCATTCTACCAGAAAAATGGATATAAATGTTATGAGCCGGTCTCACAAAAATTGTTTCGCCTCTTGTAATGTCATGTTTTTTCAAAAGGAAGCTTTTTTGGCGCATCAGCTTCGGGGGAGTTGTCATCTTCGGTTGAACCGCCGACTAGCGGAAATCCCAGCCTACCTAGTCTCATTAGCCCACACAGACGCAACGATAACACCACAGAGATCAACGGCAATCCCCACTGCACCGAAATGAACCTCAATATTAAAAAAATGAGCACCTACCTATCACTACCAGCATATAGAACCTTAAATTTTGAGGAAGCCAACGAAAATCCCAACTGGAGAAAGGCTATGAAAGAAGAGATTTCTGCTCTACAAAAGAACTATACTTGGGAGCTTGCCCTGTTGCCTAAAAAGGAAAGAAGGGGGTGATTGGTAGGTGGGCGAACTGTATAAAAATATAATAGTGACAGTGTGCAGTTGGATGTAGAAAATGTGTCCCTGCATCATGGTGAAGTAAGTATACTTGGAGGTGCCTCAAGGAACACAGAATGAAAATGGTTATGTGAGCACGTACATGTTGATAAATGTTGTATTTCCTCCCACGAAAAAACAACCAATGAAAAGTGTTCTCTCCTTCTACGTGGATGTGGGCTCTCCACGTGCTTCTCGTCTTTCGTCCTTGATTTTAACACAACACAAAACCTGCACTTTCTTCTTCCTCTCCTCTGCATGTGACATCGGCATCGCTTTCTTTCTTTTTTTTTTCAAAATTAATCCGTTGAACTGGAGACTCCCAGAATCCCATTCAGTACATTTGAAGAAAAAAGCAAAGAGAAAACATCAAACGCCAGGTACAGAAGGAAGTAAAATTGGGTCGGTGTCCCCGGCTTGAGTAGCTCAAAGCTGGCCTTTTCTCATTAGCCCAGCCGTCGGACGGACAGGACAGTGCCCTGCAGGCGCCGAACCAAGGATCGGTGGCGGGTCCGAGCCTTCAGTCTAAACCCGATTTGATTTTGAAGGACCCCGACCCGAAAATACGTCCTTCCTCTACAGTTACCGTTACAAGCAAGCCGCGTTACGTAGAGAAAATATACGGCCAAGCCGGAAAAGGAAACCGCTCAACCCTGAGAAGATTACATGATGGTCCAAATAATTTACGAGGTCAGTACTCAGTACCCACAAAATTTGGGTCAACATTTACGCGGTAAATAACCTTCTGGTCATTTTAATGAATACAAGAAGCTGCGAAGCTCGCTCCCGCCTTTTTCAAGAGTTGCTTCTCCAGCAAGCTAGTTATCCGTTCCCACCAAAGTCCAAACCCCGCGCGTATAGGGAAGGCGGGGGACGGCGGAAGGAAGGGGAAAGAGACTCCACTCTCTTTCATGTACGTCCTCCCTCCTGGAAAGGAACGAGAGAGAGAGAGCGGAGGCATGGCTTCGTCGTCGGCGAACTCTCGTCCTTCTCTTCCCATAATGAAGATGAAAAGCCTGATCGTCGACAAGATCCAGATGAATCGCGTCACGCTTATCGTCGGGGACACTGGTTGTGGTATTGATATTGTTGCCTTGAAACCCACCCTTTTCCGCCATTTTCTTCCACCTTTTCTCCCTTTGTTCATGATATTAGACAGCGGAGCTTCGTTCCATCTTTCTACTATTTTACCTAATCTCGTCCACACCTTCACTATCGGACGAAAGGAAGAAGCCGAGGCGTCAGGTTGTTTTTTCATGTTAGTTATCACCATGATGCGTGTGAGTTGGTTCGATCGGATGCGTGTGAGCTGCTTCCATCGAACTCTCGTTTTGTGGCGTTATTCTTATCTTCCGTTTCGTCATGCTGTCCTTTACTTCGATCGGATGAAAACAAATGGTTTAGTTTATTCTTCACGCGGTTGCATTGGTAACGCCAGGCTATTTTCTATTTTCGACAATATCCTGGCGTACTATGAGTTGCGTAGTCCTCATAGATGAACCCGCGCATACATGCATAATTGGATATGTGAAATATCTTCTTCTTTTCCTCGCATTTTCTCTGATACTTTTGGAGCTAATTATGGGTAACAATCCAGAGTCATTCTCGCTTCGGGTTTTAACTGTCTAAAAGACACAAACAACTGTTTTATTTGTAGAACAGGTAGAGATATTTGGAGAGTCCGCATACTAATGATATGCAGACGAGCCGTAGTTGTCTATGTATCTTGTCGACAGTTGCCATCGATGGACCATTGGATGATTTTGGTTTTGACGGACTATTATTCGGTTGTGATTATTCCTGATTGTGAGACTGATTTTCTATGAGACGTTAAAATCAACTGCTCGGCATGTCTATGTAAAACAAGACTCACGTTGTCGTTTGTTAGTTTTCTTATCGGAGCGAAACACTTCAATTAAGTGGTCAGCTGGAACTTATTCTGCCACTGTCTATAAAACCTCTTGGTTGCACCCATGCCATCATAGAAAACAAGCAGCCATCCATATCTTTTGTATTCACACAAAATATCCTCATGGCAGTGCTGATCGACGATCATGCAGCCAGTGCTGGAGCAGTTCCAGTTTGCAGTGGCAAGGGGCATGAAGGGGTGGTGTGCAAATGAAGACAGAGTGAATGCCCAATCTATCTAGCCTTATAGCTTCTCTGCTACCGGTGTATATTTTAGTTCTTTGATTTTTGGTGTTGTTGTATTGATTATATGATGTAATTAGCACATATAATAAGCTATCTTATTTATTTTTTTTACACTTTCATTTTGTCTTTAAGTTTTATGGATATGATGACTTGCTACTGAAGGTAAAAGCTCTCAAGTACCTCAATTTCTTTTGGAGGAGAATTTGGAACCAATACTTTGCACACAGCCTCGAAGATTTGCTGTTGTTGCAATTGCTAAGATGGTCGCAGAAGCTCGTCATACTGCTGTTGGAGATGAAGTGGGTTATCATATTGGTTATTCAAGGGTAGTGGCTACAAGGTACTGCAACTTTAGCCAGTGGTTGACTTTCATTGTCATCCTATTTCTTGCTTTTCTTATGTTTATATGAATATACTAATAGTTATTTGCACTGTTATTACTACTATGAGGACCTGATGCTTTTATTGCCTCCAATAATTGTTAAACTGTTGCCCATTCGTGAAATCTATGAGGCTTTGCGGGCCTCAGAAAAATCTTATTGGAATTAGTCAGCATTTTGTGAGGCACACTTCCAAATATTTCTCTTTCTCTTAAGGGAGACTCTAGATGCATCTATTTTGGACTTCATTTGTACCTAGATTGCCATAATTATGTCTCCTTTAATACTTTCAGAAACATTCCGTTAAGGAGAACTTGGATTTTTTTTTCTTCTTCTATTCTTTCTTTCAAACAAGGTAGCAAGTAAAGTACATTTTGTAATTTATTGGCTTTTGCTCTTTGCTATTGAAAGTTTGTGCAAGGTGTACGTTGGCACCAAGGCTTTGCTTTTTTGGGGCTTTTCATAACTTCATTTTATTAACCATTAGTTTTAATAAGGGTTAAAAAGTAGATAATTTTTAAGATCACCATCTTGAAGAAAAATAAACACAAAAGTCTATGTGGTCATATATGGCAACTGTGTCACATAGACACTCTTGCAAAGACACCATATCTGTGTCGACACGGCTGGATAGGGGTGTGGGTAGGCCTGAACAAGAGCCGAGTTGAGCTCGAGCTGGGCGG
Source organism: Nymphaea thermarum (assembly GCA_011799765.1). NCBI lineage: Eukaryota > Viridiplantae > Streptophyta > Magnoliopsida > Nymphaeales > Nymphaeaceae > Nymphaea > Nymphaea thermarum. Next base: position 233,342 of record JAANDH010000050.1, read on the forward strand.
CTCGACACTTGATATACTCAGCTCAAGCTCGTTGAGCTCCACAAATTGGGCTCAAGCTCAACTTGGTATTGTACTTTTGGAGCTCGACTCAATTTGGTAAGCTCGTTTGTTTGATTTTCAAATAATTAACAAAAACTTTCTGCCACCTTGGATATCGAGGTATATAAACATTGATATATAGTTGGTAAACTCGGGAATCAAACTCGGATTGACAGACGATTGGGTTAGTGGGTCAGCGAATTGACTTGGCTACTTGATCGGGTCAGGTTGTAATTTTTAGCGTATTTTTACTGTAATCTTGTTGTATTTATCATGGAGCAACATGATCTTGGTTATGATTTGTCAATGGCACCAACCATGAAGGAAGTCATGAAATCTAAGAACACTTGCTTAGGGTTGTATTTATCAAGGATCTCTCTCTCTCTCTCTCTTAGTGTGTGTGTGTGTGTACCAACCAGCTGATTTTCCATGGGTCTCTGGATGTTTAGACTTTAGAGATTGATGGAGAGAATATTCTTGCAAATGGTTGGGCTAGTATTCCTCTTACATCCTTATAAAATCTTTTATGAGAGAAAAAAGCAAAGCATGGTTAAGAACTTAAGAATCAAGATGAATTTTTACACCTTAAAATAGTTAGACCAAACTTGGGCAATTTTGATCCGAGCCACCAACCCAATGAGTCAGTTGATTCTTGGCAGAGTCTCCTGAGTTTCGGTGCTAACTTGCATGGGTCCTGACTTGTGGCCCAGTGAGAGAACAATCTCGAGTTGACTCGGGCAATTCCTGAGCCAACTTGTTGAGTTTGCCAACAATGCATTGGAATAATGATTGATAGAGAAAAGAGAGAAAAGGGTCTAATCTCATATTCACCACACATAGGTAGACAAGACCAAATGATGAAGAGAGAGAAAGGGTAATTAATGTGTGTGTGAGAAGGGGATAGTAATTAATGTAGCCATTGTCGTACCTTAAATGTCAAAGAGAGAGAGAGAGAGAGAGAGTAATTAATTGCCTCCTCTCTTTTCTTACATCCTCCACAAGCAAAAAGATTTAAACAGACCTGTGGACACATGAGTTGAGTCGAACTTTATCGAGTCGAATTCAGTGAACTCGAGCCCGATTTTGGTTAAACAATGAGTTTTTTTTTTCAAAAAAACTCAAACTTGACTCATTTGCAAAAGGAGTCGGCTCAAACTTGAGCTTAAGGATGAGCTTTACTGAGTTAAGTCTGAGCTGCTTGACTCAATGTTCAGGTCTAGGTGTGGGCACAAGACACAAAAAGCTTATTTGTTGTATTTTTGGATATATTTGGTACTTTTTTGTTTTGTAATCTGTATTTTATGAATATAAACAATGAATATATGTGTTGCTTAAAATGCTATTGTTGCTCTATCTCCCTTTATATATGTATACTCATTGGGGAGTTGAAATCAGCTGGCTGCTAGATGTTGCTGAATGGCCAAAACTTTCAAAACCGTCATTCAATGTGAATCTCTACAACCACAAGGGCATTACCGATGGTTTATGGTATAGTGACTGTTTATGGTGATCTTGACCATCTGACAAGACTTGGTGGTCGGCTGATTTCAATTCTCCTATCTATACACACACACACACACACATGGCCATATCTTTGTACCCAATCTTTTTGAAATGCTTTGCACTGGTGTCTGCATCTGACCCGTATCCACACCTGTTCTTGCACCCATGTGAAATAGATGCAACCTATATGGATGGCAACCTAAGGCTTTGCTAGAACAGTTATTTCATATTCATTCTGATCCTTCTGTCTATGAGTAGTATTTTTTTTAATGCAGACATTATAGTCTTCAGGCTGCTTGTACAATGATTTTGAAATGACGTTGCTGGTGATGCAAAGCAGCATGGCTTTGTTAGTATCTTTGTTAATAAATCATTGCTAACTGGTTGAGGATTGAGACCAGCAAAAGTAATGACCCAGTAGTGACCTTAGGAAAAGTAGTACCTAACATTTTGATTTTTTAATTTTTTAAAAATCTCCTAGATTTTCCCCAAAAAACAACGTTGCCAAAAAATACCCGAGAAAAACCTTGCCAATAAAAACCCGAGGATGATATTTGTGGCTATGGTTAGAAGACAACAGGAAGGAGAGAGAGAAAGAGAGAGGTTTTTTCGAACCCAATGAAGAGAAAAGGGAGCAGGGATGGATTTTTTATTTAAATATAATGTTTTGAAATCATACCTCTACCTGACTTTTTCGAAAAATACCCCATCTGGACCCACACTTATGTGACTTGGGTGGTGTGGTGCTTCTAGAGGGACTCCTCATTGAACTTTTGAGATGACAGCCTTCTCTGCTCTTCTTTGCCTCTTATTGTTTTTCCTTCCGTTACATTTTTTTCTTGGTGTACAAGTGCTTCACTTAGCATTATTTTTATTGCATTCTCAAGCATTATCTATTACAGGGTTTATTTGTCGTCTATTTGTTTCATTTTTTAGACATGTTGGCAGGTCTAAAATTGTCTTCAAAACATCTGGCGTCTTGTTGGAAGAAATGAGGGATAGAGGATTATCTGCCCTTACAAAGTACAACATTGTTATTCTTGATGAAGTGCATGAAAGATCTGTGGAATCTGATATGGTTCTTGTGTGTGTGAAACAATTCTTATTGAGAAACAAAACCTTGAGGTGCGCAGTCTGACTAAATGGTTTATTCTTTCTCGCTCCTTCACTTTCTTGTGCCACTGAAGAAAAAACATGGTTTCTCTTAATGTGGACTTGGCAAGCTAAGTCACTGGAGAAAAGACATGGTTGCATGTAATACAGAGCTGGGAAAGCTACGTTGCACTTACTCTCCACTTTGACTTCTGCTGCATGCCCCTTTGTATATAGAAGTCACTTTTTTCTGATCTTGTTTCTTTTAAGTTAACAAGACAAACCAGCCTTGACGGACTGCCGTTTTTCTAATATTTCATCTTGGTCAGTTAAACAACATTCAGAGGCAGCATTCATTGCTGCCATGTCCTCAAGTATTAGTTTGTTCCTTTATGAATCTACTGCTGAGCCAGGAAGCACAATCTTACTGCTGACTCGTTGATTCTCTTTCATGATCTAGAGTTGTATTGATGTCTGCTACGGCCGATATAAATAGATACAGAGACTATTTCAAAGATCTTGGAAGGAACGAAAAAGTGGAAGTTATTGCAATACCAAATCATCCACAGCAATTAATCTTTCAGAGGCAGGTCTTATACCTTGAACAGGTGATCAATATGTTTCTTTGCTTGATTATAGCTTCTAGGTTTGAACTTCCTATCGCTTTGTCTTCTTCTTAAGATTTGTTGATGCAAATGAGATTTGCTTCCCTATCATTACTAACTGTATTTTAAGTAAAATAGAAGACAAGAAGTGCTAATTGAAAAAAATACGAGATGAGAAATGAGGTTGGCAAACTACATTTTCCTGAAATTTCGTTCTAGAATGTCCTTTTGGGCAATAATTTGTTACTCAGTGCATGAAAAATTGTTAAGTAGATAAAGGTCGTGCACTTTGATTTGCATAAGGTGTGTCTTTTGCATATTCAAGTGTTGCAGGGCTCACATGCTTTTTATGCTCTGGAAAATTCTTCACATCACTATGCTACTTTCCATGCTTCTGTCATGTCAGTTAAAAAAAATGTGGTGTCATGAATCCACCTAATGATACAGAGCTTCCATATCTCTGTTTTTATCACTAGATAAAGTATAGTCTGTGTGTATTTATTCCCTACTTGATAATTTATGTCACATAGCTGTCTTAGTTGACATGCTTATCTCCCTATGAATGGTCAAATCATATCCCTTTAATACTGAATTTTTCCTAAGAAATCTATGGCAAGTTAGAGTCAGGTGTGGAAAGACTTATTTTTGGTTTGCCTAATTTTTTTCTGATCTGAAGATATTTCAGGTTTGATGATGGTAACTCTGCCACATTTGGCATGTCATGTAACCTCTCTATCTCCCCTTCCCCGAAATAGCAGGGATCTGAAACAGTTGGATGGGGATTCAGCTAGAGCGGAATGCATCAACCCAAGCTGTCATTGTTTCGGCTTTGGAATCATTGTCTGACTAGGCTTGACATGCACCCCCAAAACTAATCACTTGACGTGCTAGTAGGCAAGCACAATAATCAAACCTAAGCTGCCATCATGATGACATTGGAATCACTGGTCTGGGTAGGCTTGATATGCACCTCTAAGGCTAGCCAATAGCCATCTTGTCATGGTAGCATAATTCGTCTGCTTTATGAGATTTTACCAAGCTGCTTTTGATAAGAAGTCGGTGTGCGAGTCAGGCATGGTTTTCCAGCAAAATTATGACAATTTTCCATAATCTTCTTTACTTGTGATGCATTGACAACGTCTTTTCTTTTCATATTCCTTTCATGCACTTTGTGTCCATTATTTGTTCTTTCTTTCAGGAGTTAGGAAATTTCATAAAAAAGTGTTATGTGCTATAGTGGTTTACAAGTTATCTGCATCATAAGACTGATGCATTGACAACGTGTCCTCTTCTTATATTCCTTTGTGCACTTTGTGTGCATTACTTGTTCTTTCTTTCTGTTGTTGGGAACTTATACAGAGAAAGTGTTGCGCTATAGAGGTTTACATGTTATCTCCATCATAAGATGGACTCGTCATTTTTATTTGACAATGTATTGCCAAACATGGATGAGAACTATTTTTTTTTTTAATTTTTCTGTTTTTGCTATTGTCCTATTTCTTCATAAAAATGCATTTTTGTTCTTAGTTGAGCATCTGGTAGAAATGCTTTGTTGATTAGCAATATGAATTAAGCCTTCATTTTTGTTTAATCCAGCACTCTTGTCAGTCCAGGTTATTGAACTAATTGGCAAACATGCCAAATCTTTGTCTGGAATGGAGGATTCAGCAATGACTTTCTTTTCTGATCATGTTGAAATCAAAGAGCGAATGCATGACCTCATTTCTGACTTGGTGGTCCACGTTCATAAAAGTGAGCCTGATATCAAGAAAAGCATTTTAGTCTTTCTTCCAACATACAGGGCATTGGAACTGCAATGGTTGCAGTTAAGGTCCTTAGAACAGTTCTCTTTTGAAATTCACATTTTACATAGCAGCATTGATACAGAACAGTCACTTAAGGCCATGCAAGTCTCGATGTCACATCGCAAGGTGACTTCTTTATCTGCTACTTTTTTTTCGTAAGTGCCTCGATATCTCTGTCATAATTGATTTGGTTGGTCATTTGCTGATATCAGTTTTCACATACTTCACACATGCTTCATGGCGTTATTATTGCGGCATAATTAAGTTGTTACTGGATTGAGGGTGCCTGGGGCCAATCAGTGTCCTGAACAGATTGCCAACTCAACCTTGTTAGATTCATGAAATTTGGTGGTGTCCAAAGTATAGGCTTGTATGAAGAAAAAGGAGTTATCTTCAGCATGTGAAATCTGGATACAAGCTCAGTTTGGTCAGATATTCCTGCATCTGCCAGAATGGCTTGATGGATATCCAAAGCGACCCATATCCTAGCACATATCGGATTCATATCTGGATTCATTTACGATATTCACCTGAGAAGCTTGTTCCATACCCTTTTTGGGCCTGATCCTGATACCTGGTCCTATTGTACTTCACCCATTATCAAGATGGATGTAATTAATTTTAGTAGAAAATATCGTTACATTACTGGAGTAAACCATCTTTCCAGTGTCCAATAACGGCCTTCCTCTTTATAAAAGATGAAAACACTTACTGGGCAGTGGGCACAAATTTTCTAATGAAATTACTTTCGGTGGATTCAGTGTATAAGACCTAGTACTAGACTCTCCGCCCTCCGGTTTCTGTCCTACATGCCCTTATATACTACTCATGTTGGAAACTACACGAAGATATGGTCCTACCTCTTCTCTAACGACCATATCCACAGGCAGCGGAAGACTTTAATTGTAACAGAGCAGTTTGAATTTTTCTGCCTTGGCTTGCACAAGTTCATGGTCAAGGATTTTGTGCATGAGGCCACCATCATCAAATGGTTCCAAATTTCCACTAACTGTGAGTTGTGACTGGACCTTGATGTGAAACACATTGGGTCTATTGTCAGCTTCATTTCTAGGCCCACCCAGCAATTGGTCTCGTTAAATTCTAACCTGTTTGGAACCTGAATCAGTTTGTACTTTCTCTTTTATTTTTTATTTCATATTTCTCTGCCATTTTTGGCTGCGTACAAATCCAGACAGAGAATAATGTTGGCTGGTTGTGTCTAATTTTTAGAAATGATTCATAGTACAAGGCAGGTATCGTTTGCAAAATACGATACGATACACCCCCTGTATCGCAAATGGGGGAAATTGTACCACTTTAGAGGGAAATCATTGATTTCCATTGTGAAATCATCGATTGTCACCGTGAAATCATCTATTAAACCATAGATTTGTGCATGGGTGGCTGATTCCCATTGAGAGGAAATGGTTTTTTTTAAACCATGAAGATAAAAATGAAAAAGAATGATATTGTTATGAATTTTGATGTCTATGAAGTATGAAGTATGAATGATGAACCGTGAACGCGTAAGTTTATAGCATTTAGCAAAATGATAAGTCTATCATTATCTAAAAGATTAAACCATGTTTTCTATGAAGAATTTATTATTTTTAATTTTTTCTGATTTTTTTGAATTTTTCGATTTTTTTAATTTTTTTCTGATTTATTATTATTATTATTTTTAAAATTTACGATACAGTTACGATACGTTACGATACGGCGTATCTTAAAGCCCAACCGATACGCCTTACGATACACTTTTTACAACATTGGTACAAGGTTGATAGGATGTTAGGAAACTTCAACTTACCATAACCCAGTAAAACTTCTTTCCGATGAGTATTATGATTGAAAATGTTGAATAATATTTGTGTTAGGTGGTGTATTTGAATATTTAAGAGTTTGAGGAACAGTTCTTTACAAAGAAGTGTTCTAATTGTGGACTTCTTTTGTTGTTTTACCCTAATTCTCATTTAACATGAGATTAGGGCAGATTAGTGCATACAAAAGTTCTCTCTCTCTCATTCTCTCCTCTTCTCTCCCTTGGCTGCACGCAACATGGTATCAGAGCCCAACCTTTCTTGGGACTGAAACCTATCTCTCGTCATTGCCTTTTTCTCATCGTGCTCATCCTATTCTCTTCTTCTGTTCTCGTGGAGAGTTTTGTGGGCAAGACAGTTTGAACATGCATATTAGGCTCAATCTAGGGTTTTCTCAAACAAAAGATTAAAAACCGTAGATCGATGCGTTGTTGAAGTGGACGTGAATGAAGATTGATTAAACGTTCTTCAAGCTGGATGGAAGTCACTGGTGTCTGATGGACGTCACAGGTGTCTCCTTCACGTGGCAGAAGTTTTCTTTGTTGTCGCTGGTCACTGCTTGTTGAATGCAAGTTGCTGGTGTTTGATGGATGTCGCAGGTGTCTCCTTCACGTCGCAGAAGGTTTCTTAGTTGTCGCTGGTCTCTGCTTGTTGAAATCTGGCATCTTTTTTTCCTTCAATCGTTGAGCTAGTACGTCGTGGTCTCATGACATGCATAGAAATAGTAGTAAGTGTTACCGTGATGGGGATGTAAGGTCTGATAAATCTGTTGTGAATTATATGTGGGTGTAAAAAGAGCATGGAAAGTTATTTGCAATGACCAGCTTTCTATCAGCCGTGGGTTAGCCCTCTATGTTATAAAGGTGTAAATTTTTTTGTTATTGTAGAAAAGTTCCTTATCATCTGCGTGCTGCATAGTCTCTTCTTGCCGGATATACTAGTTCTACGCTGCTGCATATATTAGTGCTGTCTTTTTTTTTTTGGTGGGTGTTACAATGGAGCTTGGACAACAATCTAATATGGCAAACAGTCCTAAGATTGAGTCTCATACAAAGTACAAAGTGGTTGGGAATCCATTCTTCTATGGTTCTACTATGAAGTTAGATGGTCACAACTATGAAATCGGTCAAGAATGTTTATGATGTCTGTAGTAGGACATCAGAAAGACCACATCATTGAAGAAGATGAACCGAGCGTTAAAACTGGGAAATGTACCACATGGAAAGAAGATAATAGTATTGTTATGTCTTGGATCATGAACAATGTGCAAACTGATATAGCTCATACGCTTGCCTACTATACTACTGCCAAACATATGTGGATGTTCTTGAGACAAACTTATTCTCATGACATGAATGTCTCAAAAATTTTACAAGTCGAGGAAGATTTACTCAAACTGCAGCAAAGTGAATTGGAACTATCTCAATACTTTGCTTTAGTTAAAGCTGCGTATGAACGATTGAAGGCTCTTCGACCTCCATGCCAAGCATGTTACAAAACTCATTTTGAGCAGACTATGGTGGCTAAGTTCTTGGCTGGTTTGTCTCCTAAGTATGAGGTAGCAAAAGTTTAGATGCTTACTGGAGCAGAAATTCCAGATCTGGCTGAGGCATATAATAGACTCAATAGATTGACTGTATCTCTCTCTCTCAGCCCCAGAGTGAGTCTCATGCTGTAACCTCAGCTGTGTCTGGAGGGCATGGACAAGCCACTAGGGGAAGAGGTTCAGGTCATGGTGTAGGGGGGAGAGGAAGATTTCAGTGTACATTTTGTGGAAAATTGGGACATTTGGAAGATAGATGTTGGGACAAACATGGTCGACCACCTTCTACTTCTCATGGTAGGGGATCTAGTACTTGGGGCAAAGGACCCTTCTCTTCTTAGATTCTTGTAGGGTCTGCCCGAGCTGCTACACCACTTGGAGAGACTCATTCCTTGACGAGTTCTGAGAACTCCATAGTGACTATGAGTAAAGCAGAGTATGATAAGCTTATGGCTCAGTGATCTCCTCCTACCACAATGTCCTCTTCAGTCTTGGTGGATTCCATTTTATCTGTTGGTAGTACTTCCCGTGAACCAGGTATCATGTGGATTATTGATTCTGGGGGTTCAAAACACTTTTGTAGTCAACCTCACTTATTTACTTCATTACATCGTTTTCCATATCCTCGACATGTTTGGCTTGCCAAGGGAAAGCTTTCTCCCATTATGACAATTGGAGATGTTAAACTTTCTGGTTCTATCCTTCTTTCCCATGTTTTATATGCTCTAGAGTTTCCTGCTAACCTTATAACTGTTACTCAGTTGACGAAGGATTTGCGTTGTAGAGCCATATTTGATCCTGGTTCATGTGTTTTTCATGACTTGCAAAATGGGAAGAAGATTGGTGGCAGTCCTGAGCACAAGGGAGTTTACTTACTGTCGGAACCAGTGGAGGGTGTGGCATCTATGGCTCTATCTAAGCCTACCCTGTATCAGTGGCATCTCTGACTAGGCCATCCTTCATTATCCAAGCTTCATGGTGTTCTTCCTAATATTTTTGTGTTTTAAGTTATTCCAATGTGAGGCCTGTCAATTGGGCAAGCACACTAGAAGTAGTTTTCCTTCCAGTAGTAACCCGTCGAGTCATGTATTTTTTTATTTTATTCATGTTGATGTTTGGGGGCCTAGCCGGGTTGTAAGCTGGGCCAAATTTAGGTAGGTATTACCTTGTTATTGTTGATGATTTTTCTCGTCTTAGTTGGGTGTTCTTATTAAAAGAGAGGTCTGAAGTTATCTGTACTCTTCAAAATTTTATTATTGAAATAAAGACTCGGTTTGGTTCCATTGTCAAAAACATTCGCACTGGTAATGCTTGTGAGTTCAAATCCAATACCTTGCTACACTTTTACACCAAATATAGAATATGCCCTCAATTCACTTGTCCCCGCACTTCTCAACAAAATGGTATTGCCGAACGTAAACATCGTCAACTACATGACATGACTTGCACTCTCATGATACATAGCTTTGTTCGGGCCTAATTTTGGGGTGATGCCATACTCATTGTATGTTACCTAATTAACCATTTCTTTCCAGTTAACTCCATCACTATCAGACATGTCGTCATTTATTCTTTTACCTATTCCATCGCTTCCCCTGCAGTCTATTCCTTGTGATTCATTCTCCAGTGTTAGCAGATTCCATGATCCCCTACTGGTATACAGACGCTGACATGCTTTTGCTCAGGACTATCCACCAGTCGCTTCTTAGGATGTAAGTATCTTTGATGTCACTACTCCTCCTGCACAGGATGCTTCTGAAATGTCTTTCGACTTACCGATTTCCTTACGCAATGGCAAAAGACAATGTACTATTCATCATATATATCAGTTTGTTTCTACTACTGGTATTGGTGGGAGCCTACAACAGTTTGTGTCAGCCTTGTCAGTACATTCTATTCCCTCCAGTCACCAACACGCATTACTTGATCCTAGGTGGCGGTAGGCTATGCAGGATGAGATGGAGACTCTAATGCAAAGGGAAACGTGGGAATTGATTGATCCTCCATCTGGTTGTGATGTAGTGGGCTCCAAATGTTTACTGTCAAGTACTTGTCTGATGGCTCAGTGGAACACTACAAAGCTCGTCTCGTAGAAAAATGTTATACACAAATGTATGGGGTTGATTTCTTTGAGACTTTTTCTCTTGTGGCTAGGATGGACACCATACGTCTTATTGTATCCGTTGCAGTACATTATGATTGGCCGTTATATCAGTTGGATGTCAAAAATGCCTTCTTATATGAGGATCTTGATGAGCCTGTGTATATGCAGCAGCCTCCTGGCTTTGAACATCAAGGGGAGTGTGGTAAGGTGTGAAGGTTGAAGAAAGCTATATATGACTTGAAACAAAGTCCTCGTGCTTGGTTTCACAAATTCTAAGAAGTTGTGTTAAAATGTGGCTTTAAGAGGTCTTAGCTGGACCATTTGTTGTTCATCAAGAAAGGATCTAAAGGTACAATTGTGTTAGTGGTGTATGTTGATGATGTTGTTTTGACAGGTGAATGTGAGCAGGAGGTAGCTCAGACAAAGAAATTTCTACAACAACATTTTGTTACCAAAGATCTTGACCAGCTACGATATTTCCTTGGCATTGAAGGTGCTCATAGTAAGGAAGGAGTGGTGTTATCACAAAGGAAGTATGTTCTTGATCTGTTACAAGACACAGGGATGCTGAGAGCTAAACCTGCAACTCTTCCTATGAATCCACAGGTGCATCTATATGATGATGACTCGAAAGAGATAGTTTCACACGCCTACAGATCATTGATTGGTAAGCTTTTTTATGTGGCAGTAACTCGGCCAGATATTAGCTTTGCTGTGGAAAAATTAAGCCAATTCATGGAAAAACCAAGAAAATTACATTGGGATGCAACTATGTTGATTGTCAAGTATTTAAAGTCCTCCCCTAGCAAAGGTCTTTTCTCTAAAAAGGGTACATCTCTTGATGTCAAAGCTTATAGCAATGCAGATTATGTAGGCTCAATTGATGATAGGAAGTCTATTTGTGGGAGGAAATCTCATCTCTTGGAGAAGTAAGAAACAAAATGTTGTTTCTGTAAGAATATTCACAAAATGCCATAAAACCACGTCTCTCCGTCTGATGATAAGAGGGAAGGGGAATAGAGAGTAGAGGGGAAACAATGAAAAAAGAGAAAGCCGACAGCCAATGCAGCCGTACATTGCTTGATCTTTATTATTAAAACATGACCTAAACCAGGTTACAACAAAAGGAATAAAACATAAGGTATTTACTAGAGATGCCATCACCTAAAGTGTTTAGGCGTGTAATGTGAAGAAAGTGGATCGGGTCTGAACAGACCCGCTCCAAAATACATACAAACTTAACAGCCCCCCACAAGTTGAGCATGAGATTTGATCATGCACAACTTGTTTTTCAAATCCCAAAAATGCTGCCCTGTGAGTCCTTTGGTAAAAAGATCTGCAAGCTGTTCACTAGTGGAGATATAAGTAGGCAAGATCTCGGCTTTTTCAACCTTCTGACGAATGAAATGTTGATCAATCTCAATGTGTTTGGTACGATTATGTAAAATGGGGTTGTAGGCAATTTTGATGGCGCTTTGATTGTCACATAGTAATGATGACTGAACAATCGGAAGGTTGAGCTCTCCAAGCAAATGCCGTAACCATGATGCCTCAGCTGTCCCTGCAGCCATTGCTCGATACTCT
>JAANDH010000050.1:247533-428279 GCA_011799765.1 Nymphaea thermarum
AGATTAGGGCAAATCGTGAGATTTGGGGCAGATTAGGGCAAAACGTGGGATTTGGGGCAGATTAGGGCAAAACGTGGGATTTGGGGCAGATTAGGGCAAAACGTGGGATTTGGGGCAGATTAGGGCAAAACGAGGAGCTTAGGGCAGATTAGGGCAAAGCGAGGAGCTTAGGGCAGATTAGGGCAAATCGTGAGATTTAGGACAGATTAGGGCAAAACGTGAGATTTAGGGCAGAAACAGAACTTAGAAATAATCACGGCTGAAATTAGGGAACTCACCGAAGGACGATGCAACCTGGCTCTGATACCATGTAAGAATCTTCACAAAATGCCATAAAACCACGTCTCTCCGTCTGATGATAAGAGGGAAGGGGAATAGAGAGTAGAGGGGAAACAATGAAAAAAGAGAAAGCCGACAGCCAATGCAGCCGTACATTGCTTGATCTTTATTATTAAAACATGACCTAAAACAGGTTACAACAAAAGGAATAAAACATAAGGTATTTACTAGAGATGCCATCACCTAAAGTGTTTAGGCGTGTAATGAGAAGAAAGTGGATCGGGTCTGAACAGACCCGCTCCAAAATACATACAAACTTAACAGTTTCTAGGTCCAGTGCGTTGTCTGAATATCGTGCTATGGCTCAAATGGTTGCTGAAATGACATGGTTTAGATCCTTACTTGAGAGTCTTGGTATTTCTACTTCTACACCTAGGAAGATGTTTTGTGATAACAGGGCTGTCACCTACATTGCCAATAATCCCGTATTCCATGAGAGGACAAAGCACATGGAAGTAAATTGCCATTATATTCGTGATACGGTTCAAGAGGGTATCATCTCCACTATATATGTAGCCTCTGAAAATCAAGCCGCTGATATCTTCACTAAAGCTTTGCCTATTGCAGAGTGTTCTAGTTGTTGTGACAAGCTGAACATGATTAACATCTATGCTTCAACTTGAGGGGGAGTGTTGAATAATAATATTTGTGTTAAGTGGCGTATTTGAATATTTAAGAGTTTTAGGAACAATTCTTTACAAATAAGTGTATTGTTTTACCCTAATTCTCATTTAACATGAGATTATGGCAGATTAGTGCATACAAAAAAGTTCTCTCTCTCTCTCTCTCTCTCTCTCCTCTTCTCTCCCTTGGCTGCACGCAACAGAAAATATTAAATATCCTGAAACCAAAAAGTCTTAAGGTTTGCATCGTAACATTACACAAGAATGGGGCCTCTTTGTTTCCTTTCCGTCTTTTTTTCAGATGAGCCTAATATATTTAAGGAATTTGTCTGATTTGGGAACATTGATGCCAAACTATACTACCCTAGATCATGTCATCTCATTTCTTATTATTCTTTGTTTTTGATTGTTTAATCTAAATTTGGCATCTTTTGTAGGTGATACTAGCAACAAATATTGCAGAATCTTCAGTAACAATACCTGGAGTAGCATCTGTAATTGATTCATGTCGTTCCTTACAAATTTTTTGGGATGACAATAGGAAGAGGGATGTGTCAGAGCTTGTTTGGGTGTCTAAGTCCCAGGTATAATCTTTTTGTAAGTGTGCCTGTGTGCACTTGTGTGATTGTGTTTTTAAGTGCAGATGTTTGTATAACTTCATATGTTGTCTATTAGGCTGATCAACGTAAGGGAAGAACAGGTAGAACCTGTGATGGTATGATTTATAGGTTAGTTTCTCGATCTTTTTATTCCAATTTGGAGGAATTTGAAAGGCCAGCATTGTTGAGATTATCTTTAAGGAAGCATGTTCTTATGATATGCTGCTCTGGATCAAAGGCAATTAATGATCCTAAAGGTAAGTCACTTTCTGAAATACGATCTTCATTCATGTCTTATTGTCTTGTCCCACCAACCTATCTCTAAAGGCAGCTTTTGAAGATGTTGTTGCATTTTAAGTTGCTGTTTTCTACTGAAAGTAACATGAAGTTACCATGAATAGATAACAGATTCCTCAAATTAAAGGAACTGGTCATCATGAATTTTAATACTGAATTGTGCTTTGATCTCCTCTTCCGTAGTCCTATTCTTTGACCCTTTTCAAGCTTGCATTCTCTGCTTGAAGGCAAAAGTGTTTTGTTCTTCCTTCTGAAGGTTTGAGGTTAGGTGCATATCAAGATGTTTCTGATGTCCGCTGTTTGAACCATTTTTTTCTTCATTTGGCTTTGAATTTTTAGTATGTCTCGCAACTATGTGATAGAAATCCAGATTCATGGGAATGGGACCTGCATCCATCATATCATGTCCAAATTCGAGTTTGGATACTAGTCCAATTTGGCAAGGATATGTTTAGACCTGTGTAAAGATAGACATAGTTCTTTTTTCACACCATGTGAGAAATATGGTCAGATCCTTGTCATGTATGGTTTTGTTCATCTCCTTAGCTTATCCAATCATATATAAAATATCATTTTTAAAACCTAACTTAAAGAAAAATTTGAAAAAAAAAAAAATCAAACTTTAAAGCCTTCAGTCAATAAGTCCTTTAAGAAGCCTAAACCCATGCCTATGTCCAATTTTGGTATGTCAATTTAGCACCTTTACTTTTTGTCACTTCGTAACAAACTATAGCATTGCCTCAAATGGCCTCCTCCTCTTTTTAGAGGCAGCAAATCCATTCTCGCTATCAACTTAGGACTAAAGTTTGGTAAGGGAGAAGTCACTAACAAGACATGCTTCCCATCATTTGACTTAAACTCAAAGAGGGCAGTCCTTACAAAATAACAAAATAATATATGGTCAATATTACAAGAATAAGTTGATGATGTACTTATTGTTAAAAAAAAGTTCAAAACGAAACAAATTTAGATAAAAGCTATTGGTTTTTAATAAATGTAACCTATGTCACTCAGGTACAGTTGTAGGAGCTAGTATTGAGCAATAACTTAGGTATGGAGATACTGCTGTACACACACATGCATGCACACACACATATATATACATAAGTAAAAATTTAAAGTTTAATAGACTCATGGTACCAATTGGTGGTATCAATTGGTAATACCAATTGTTATCATTCTATGTTCATTATGTAAAAAACATGTTAATACACTAAAAACACACAACAGTAACAGCACCGTATGCAACATACAACATGGTATAACATATAAATTTAAAAGAAAAACAACACAAATACTAGCAATACATGGCATGCATGATATAGCCCCAATTTTAGGATGGAAAAGTACTTGGTCAACTTTGACTAACTCGGGTCCTGGGCTGTGCTGGTACCCATATCGTTGTCGTACTCACTAGACATAGGTACTGCTCCTTTTTAGCAGTACCAGTATGACATATCCTAAATTAAGGTACTCAAAGAAGTTTTCTTCAGTAATTTTTTTACCTTGGTTAGTTTTGCTCAATAAAAATTTCGAAATATTAAAAAGTTGAGCAGAAATATCAAATATCTTCTTTTTACTTTTTTTGTCATATATGTAATTATTTATAATTTTATATAACTAGCCGCCATGTTGTTTGGCGAAAATTACTCGCGCCTGTGCACTATCCTGATTCCATGTAGCGCATGACACAGGTTGACGTACATCATTAATATTCTTGACAATAATAGGTAGCTATATAGGCTTATACATGATATATCAAAATTCAAAATTTTGTTGTATAATAAAGTAATAAACTGAATGCCATGACATTCGATCCAGTTTAAAAATTTTAATGTTTGAGTATAAGAATGGCATAAGGATATAAGAATTCCAGGTTAATGATTTACATTGTGTATATAAGCTCTTATGCAGAAGGCTTTGGATCCTCCAAATCCTGAAATAGTTGAAGATGCGTTGGGGTTTTTGGTTCGTATCCATGCTCTGGAAAAATCAAAATCTTCAAGAGGACGATATGAACCAACTTTCTATGGAAGATTACTGGGGTGTCTTCCACTTTCATTTGATGCATCAGTTCTTTCAATTAAATTTGGTGCTAGTGGAATGTTGCGTGAAGGTATTCTGCTTGGTATAATGATGGATATACAGCCACTACCTGTTCATTACCCATTTGGTGAGCACCAGCTGGTATGTTCAATGAATTGATATTCATTTAATTGATGTAATGAATTCATATGCTTGTAATTGATGCATATCATGGCTCTCTGTCTGCTTGCCCCTCCATCTCATGTTTCAGTTTTCCACAGTTTGCAGAACATCTTGAACAGTATTTCAAGTATGATTCTCGAGGTACAGTGTCTGCAGATAGAAAAGAACTACTTCTTATGGGAAATTTGTGTGCCTTTGAGTTCTGGATGCGTGTGTTTAAGGTAAAGTAAACCAACATAGGTCTTCCTCTTATGTGAATTTTGTTGTCTTTCATGGTATATTGTGATAGCTTCTGCTCTCATTTTTCTTCTTTTTCAGATGTCTTGGCATGTGTTCGTAGACACATTCTTGTTCATGCCTATTTTGCCAATCAATTTTCTTTTCTGCAAATTGTTCTGATAAATATTCAAGGTTTTAATTCACTGGTTTATTTGGGGCACACACACACACACACACACACACACACACACACACACACAGATATATATATATATATATATATATATATATATATATATATATATATATATATATATATATATATATATATATATATATCCAACTACCTTGTGTAAATTCTTCATTGGTCTATATAGTTGGACTTGTTAAAAGTGGCACTAAAATGAGTAAAGTGGCAAGACATCCATTCATCATTTATTGTGTGGCAGGAGGCACACACACACAAAACGAGAATGGATGCTCGACTAGAAATGTGATACATTATTGGCTGTTGAGGCAATTTTGCAATGGAGCACTTTCAATATGATATTTTTTGACAAAAACAAGTGGAAACTGCAGACCAAATTTAAATAACTGGAATCCAGGAAGAGGCAAGTCCAGACCAAATTTTGGGAAGGGGTTTCAAGATGGGATAGTTAGAAAATCGATTCAACTTTATTGAACTCAAATAGAAGTTTTGACAACTAATTGCATTCAAAACAAAAGCAGAAAGTCAATTAAAATCCTAAACTTGCTTGAGCCCTCTCCTTTAATGTATGCCAATGGTTCCAAGAGAATCCTCAATAATAATAAATTCCTCAATTTCAGGCTTTAGACAGCCAAAAGAGGCAACTGAGAAGCACCTAAGAATACAGAGAACATTATTACTTGTTAGTGAACAATTTTAATAGTCTATGCAAGAAAAGAAATGAAATCTGTTTATATCATCTTTCTATAGTGCTAAAATACAGGTCAGGGACAAATTGTTGAATTTTGTAAATGCAGAAGGCAAACAATATCCAAATTTGATAAAATGTGTTTATTGGGTTCTTCACACGTTCTAGAAGCACAACCAATTTACCGAGTTGAAAGGTTCATCAGAAACCTCAAGATATTGGTTCCAAAAGTGTGATAATGCCCTTAACCTGAAAAGTCCTGAAATTCTATGTATCTGAAAACTAGTTTGGAAAAGATCTCTAAAAACCTAGCCAGATGACTTTCAGATTGGATAAACTTTGGTGTGCACTCAGTCAAGAAGAGGACGAATCTACTAAACGTATTTGGCAATGGAACTCATCAGAGACTCATGCGGAATGATGATGCAAGATTGACTGAAAATCTGCTGTTTATAATATTTGTTAATCTTAATGAAAGGACTATAAAGACAACTCAATTACACTTCTATGTCTTTCTAAAATAGAGAGACAATAAAAAATTAAATGTCCTAAAACGAAAATCAAACAAGCAAAATCAAATGCGACTTTAACTATTAAAGAAACAAGGCAAAACCTTGACTAGTGACATGGCAGTAAAGGTTAACCTAAATAGGCTAGGACTTGACTTTGTCAAAATTAAACTTAACTAAGAGGAGACAGAGAGGGAGACACGACTTACCATGGGCTTTACCTAGGCAGGTTCCCAGAGGGACCCACACAGGCTATTAATGCAATTAAAATTAATTGTAATGTAGATGAGAAGCAAAAGAAAAAAAACTATAATAAAATAAATGCAAATTAAGTTAAATAAAATGCAACACTACTCTAAATGTGAGAGATGAGAGAGAAGAGAAGTGGAGCCTAAGAGAGGATGATGTCTAGGCTGATCAAGCTAGGGAAGCCTAGGAAAGTGGGTTTTATAATGTCTAGTCTCCTATGTCACACGGATACGAGTACGGAAACGGGGACACGGCAATTTCAAAATTTTAGGATACGCGGACATGGCGAATATTATATTCAAAAAAATTAAAAATGATAATAAAACAATACAACAAACTGACAGTATAAACATGCAGTCACAGATTTATCAGAAATAAGAAAAGCCAGTATAATGAACATAAAATATCGCACATAGGCAAAATCCCCAAATCGGCCACAATATCGCACATAGGCAAAATCCCAAATCGGCCAAATCCAACAAACTGACAGTATAAACATGACAGTATAAAGAATACAAACACGAAGGCAAAATCCCTAAATCGGCAGAAGCCCTAACTTCTAATATCGAAAACAAAAAAAAAAACTTACCTGTCTGTCGCCGGCTGCCGCTGGATGCCACCGGATGTCGCTGTCGATCGCCGGAGCTCGTCGCCCGCCATTGCCGAACTGCTGCCGCCGCAAGTCGTCGAAGGTCGAAGGTAAAGGGTGAAGCGTAAGTCGTCGAGGGTGAGGGTTAAAAAACAGAAATCGGGTTATGAAAGGTAGTTTGGATCGGGTCTGACCGAAACCCGATCCAAAACGTATCCAGCAGTGTCGACGTGTCGGGATCCCCGTGTCGACACCGGTACTTGACCGAAACTGCCGTATCCGTGTGACATAGCTAGTCTCTAACCTGACCTCAGATGCTATATAATGTGAGGCTAAACTAATTCTAATGTCAAATGCACGTGCGTGGGACCTAACAGAAGTTAATCTATGCAATGAAAGTCCAAATGGGCCCACATAGATGTGATCGAGTGTGGAGATTATTGTGGACATAATCTTAGATTAAATGTGGGTCCTACTCAAATGCAAATCCCAATGCAAATGTAAATGATGAACTCTAATTTCAAGAAAGGGTAGGTGTAATAAGATCAAAGGAGGAATTGAAAACAAGGATCAGACAGAAAGGAAAGAAGGGTGGCTGGAGTTGAGGGAGCATTGCTATGCTAGCTGAGAAGGGGAATGCAGAATGGAGAAACTATTAGGCTGGATGCCTTCCCTAGAGGAGGATTTCAGCTTTTGTCATGGAGGAACTTTTTTTTTTGGGAATTCTAAATAGGGTTCTCCAGAGATTTTTTTTTTCAGAAAATTCGAAGATCTTTCCATAGTTCTCTCAAGTTTTGGATGTCCCAGATGGGGAGCTATTTTGAATTTCACTAAATATATTAGAAGGATTTGGATTTGGCTTGTATTTACAACTTTTATCTGGTCCAAGACACATTAGCTTTTATCTGGATCAGGCTGAATCCTTTGGTAGAATTGCTCCAGAGCGCCTCTAATTTTCTCATTTTAGCTCCAATTTGAGTAAAACCTGAATCTTGTTATCCAATCACTCAAAGCAGCGTAAACACAAGATTTAAAATTTAAACAATAAAAAGCATGGATAATTTCATGAATTATGATGTATAATTCGATGCATTTCATGCATCTTCGGCCATGCTTCAGGGATATTATCTCTTAATAAAAAAGGATGACAATGCCCCTAGTTAACATGAGCTGTTTGAAAAACTTCTTTTTCTAAAGTAGTAAACTTGGACAAAGGTGTGCTATGATGTGGGGAAAGTTGATAAGATTGGTTTTCCAGCATATGCGCATGGTGATGTCCCAGTTTTGTCTCTCTAGAAGTTTAGATGTGAACTTTTGATTTAAGTATTTCATGCCTTGGTTTATGCAGTTGGTGAGATGATAGAAAGCAGCATTCAATAGTTTTCTTTCTTTCTTTCTTTTTTTTTTTTCCCTGTTCAGCATGCTTATTCATTCTCTCGAATTAGATTCTTTTAATTTTCACATGGACGTTTATTTGATTTTTTTATAATTGAAAATGAAGCTCCTGAGTTTTTTTTATTGCATCCTTAGAATAAGAGTACACACTTGTTAACAGCCCATAATTTCATCTTCTTGTGCTACTTGTACACGACATAATTTGAAAGCAAGTACTTATCCCTGTGCCAATTCTTCCATCACCTGTACATACTTTACTGTGTATGCTTTATTGTTGATTTTGTTAGCACTGTGTCCTTTGAAGGATAAGCAGCACCTGGACTTGTTAAACAATGTTCTCAGTGTTGATAATTCAAAGGCTACAGTTTTGGAATTTCCAAAGCTTGAGGAGGAATGGTGCAGTTTTCACAATCTTGTTCCAACATCACTGCATGCTGTTGCTGAAGCATGTATGCGTTCCTGTGCTTTTACTTCAGAAAAGAAAAAACAGCACATAGATCATAACTTTTATCCTTGCAGATGAGGCTGTTCTCAGTTCGATGCACCGATATCGTCCTCAATTTTTGGCAGTGACACATGGACCTCCAACTTACTATGAACCTCATGAGTTCATGCACATATGCCTTCTTCAATCAAAACATTTAGATGGTGTAGATGCTGGACCTGCTGTTTCTGATCTCACTTCCCAGTCCAGAAAGTGTGTGGCTTCACCATTTGTTGGTTCTATGGATTTTTGTTCTTGTATTGTTGCTGAGCAATTGAAGAAAATTGTCAAGGAGGTCTTCTTTTTGAATTACCCCTTTTTAGATTTCTTGCCTTCAAATTGTTTTCTGTAATTTACTCAGTTTGGTTTCATGGTTTTGTTGAACAGATAAGAATTCAGTTTTCGGAGGATACACCTGAGCAGCAACCTCATCATGTGAATTCTTTTACATCCTCTAATACAGGTCCTCAATGTAAATTTTTCATAAATGGAGGTTGCAACAGGGGAAGCTTGTGTGCTTTTTCACATTCACATGAAGCGATGCAACCCTTGTGCAAATTTTTTTTCTCTCTCGAGGTACCATGTGTCCTTTTATTTAATTAATTGTCTGATTCATAAACTGCTGACAGAAGTGTTTGTGGTAAAATCAGCTAGAATGCTGGGATATCTGCTTGACATGATTCAGTTGTGTTTGAATGCTATTCAGGCTTGAACTTGTGATGATAAAATCAGCTGGAGTTGGAAGGCTGGATATGTATGAATTTGTTTGTAAAAGAACCTGTTGGGATGTGATATAACTTTCCTTTGAGTTCATGTCTTTTTTGCCTGGTTTGTAGGAGAACCAGAGAAGGCAGCTCTTAATCGTGATAACTGCTAAATAATTATGAGGTTCACTCTAAGATCCCGTTTTGGACAATAAGAAAACTTATCTCTTCATTCTCAATTTTAATTCTTGCCACTATTAAGGAGGTGCCTATGCAACAGCTTTTTTAGGTTGACCATGAAAAATTTGTTTTTACTGGATATTTATGTAGGCATAAGAATGGTATTTTTCAAATTGTTTTGCTCATGAAGTGCCACGTGCCTTAGTAAGTTTATAACCTATATGCTGCTTGTTGATTGTGTTATGCAGCTTAGATAAGGTTGAGTTAATCGAAGTTTACAGGGTTTGGACAAAACATGGAGATATTTAAGCATTGGGGGGATGTAGTAAGGTCGGTAAATGAGGTGCATGTCTCTGGTTCATCACTTGACTTGGCAAACGAAAGTGCTCGTTCATGACTATCAAAATGGCTTGGCAAAAATAGCTAATATCCAATGAGCGAAGTAGGCTTTGAAAGTAAAGTTACAGATAGTGAGCAATGTACGATGACTGGCTGCTGGATTCATATAGATCATCACTATTTACTCCAGACCTCTTGTTCCATGTTTCTAGACACTGTACATTGGACATGTGTACTATGTATATTATGTGTTTTTTCTCTGTACAATGACTGACTGCTGGATTCATATAGATCATCACTATTTACTCCAGACCTCTTGTTCCATGTTTCTAGACACTGTGTACATTGGACATGTGTACTATATATATTATGTGTTTTTTCTGTGTCTTATACACATATATCGTGTAATGTACATATAATTTGATATCATTTATGAAAATTTTAAACAGTATTTTAATGAAAATCATTTTAAGAAAGCGAGTGGTTTCATCATACACCATTGAGCTTGATTTGTTTGCGAACTGTTCTTCTACAGATTTCAACTTTATTAAATGGGTACAACAAGGCCAGGTCATCTCATTTGCTAGCCCTTATGCAAAGATGGGTTAATGTTATAAGAGGATGGATGCTTTTTCTAGTTATGTTTTGTTTTATCTTTGACCTGATGTGTGTATCCATTTCCAGTCTGTGTGTTTGCATTTGTGCATGCATGACAGTCTCAAATTGTTGTCCATTACGTAGCTGGTTATCGCATATGTAGCACAGATTGTCGTTGGTTTTGGAGCTTACGATTTTTGTTCATGTGCAGGGGTGTCGATATGGTGAATCCTGCTATTTTTCTCACAGCCTTCAGCAAAATGTTATGTCATTAAACTTACAGTATGAGTGCTTGCCTGAAGAAGCTGATGCTGATACTGACGCTTACTCGCTTTTAGAAATTTTACTTCCTGATGATGGCCGGTCTATACTTATCCTGGATAATAGTACTGACCTCTACTTCTCTGCCAACCTGTCTAATCATTTCAGTGCACTGATGATAATTGCAACCTCATCATTGTCTGGTATGCCAACATTTGATGGCATGGACAATGTCGAAATAGTAGGGGGTGTTCATGATATCCACAAATTGGTTCTCACAAATCAAAAGGACATGAAGGTTTCATGGAAGAAGGTCCAGAGGGTGTTATGGTTTGCTGAGTTCTTCAATGATGAAGATACAGAAAGGCAACGCCAACTGGTGCAGAAATTTTTCGAGTCTTTTGCCATTAGAATGTTAGCTGATACCTTGCTTGATATTCGAGTTATCCTAATCATGAACAACAACAAGTTCGCACATCTACGGGTATGAAGGTGTTTTTGTTCAAGTGCTTTAAATTTAAGGAATCTCACCTTAGGATATTTCCATTTTCTTCAGCAGATTACAAGGACACTTGCATTATGAATATTATTTACCTTATGAAGATTTCAGAGGATTTTTTGTTTCATATAGCTTCCTGCTGTACATGGTTGTGATAATCTTGCTTTTCACTGTAGGTGGAAAAGTTGGCAAGGGACTGCTTCTTTTTCCTTACTGAATCATTTCCATTTGATGAAGCAAGTTTTGGAGCATTCCAAAATATTGCCAGTACAAGAGGTAGCTTAGCTTTTTCGAGAACTGTTTCATATGTTTTTGATCTGCATCCACCCAGTGACATGCTTTTCGGAGATTATTCCTCAATGCTGCGGAAGGGCCTATATCGTACACAATGATGAATTTCTAAATGGTTTGGCACGATCCCAGATTCAGAAGGTAATCTTGCTAACGTAGTATATGTTCCTTTTTTTGAGTTTCCTGTTTAGGATCACTTTAGTTTCGACGACTTTGACAGAATGTGTAGCTCTGTAAATAGAATTGCAAGTGGCATTGTTGCCTGGTATGCCCTACTCCTTATTCATCACTTTAAATAAACACATTGATATGCTATTGTAAAGGAAAATGTCAAGTTAAGAGGCTGTATAGATTTAGAGGTGAGTAAAATGGGCTAAGGGGAAAAAACAGTTACACCTCCCTGTATGGAGGTGAAAAGGTATACAGTCAACAAGCTGCTTATACTTTTTCAACTTCCGATGAATGTGTATCTAGACTTACTTCTGGAATTGCTGTGGAAATACGAGGCCCTGGTTGCTTGGAACATGCTAAGGTGCTAGATGACCATTGCTAATCGAAGTTTTTAGTCCCATAAGATGTTAAAAGTTGTTGCAGCATGTATCGTAACAATTTTATGGGATGTCTCTGAAGAGACACTGCCGTAGCACGTAACACGCACCTCTTCTAGCTTGTAAAAGAGTGCATATTTTATAGCTTCATGATTGATTTGCCGAAGAGATGCTGGCTTCCTGTGTAAGCGAGAAGCTGTTTGTCCCAGTTCAACTCAGAGAGGTTCTTTCTGACAGTCCCTTGCTAAAGCCGGAAAAGGCTTGTTTCTGTTCTCTTTGTTGCGTTTGACATGCTTAAAACCACTTTTTGTGGCTTTGTTTAGTTGACTAATCTTCTACTGTATACCATAGAGCCGATGTGGTGTTGAAAAAGCTGAGACAGTTCTCTTCCTTTTCAAAGCATCTCTCTCTCTCTCTCTGTGTTTGTGTGTGGGAAAAAAGACGTTGAGCCACTCTTTTCTTCCAGAGGAAAGCGGAAAGCCTGCAGGCATTTAGTTGGCACGGTGGCTAACTTGAGACTTTGAAACCACGTTCTATCAAAAGTTGCACCAGCGTGCGTTGAATTAACCAGGTCCACCGTCTTGTTTGTGGTGGGAGAAGTTTTGAATCATGGAGTCGTGGTACTATGCTGCTTTTTTATATGGTTTGGTAAAGCCAGAAACTGGGGAAGAAAGTAGAAGAGACTGGCCACAAGAGGCTTTTCTACCTTTCACAACGTTGATTTTCATTCAGCTTTCCAGCTGGACTATCTGCCTTTGGTGCCTTAAAGCGATTTGGATCATTTTGTTGATCCTGGCTCTTCTCCAAACCAACTATTCAGGTCAATGAGATGATTTTCTGGAATGTCTACTGAACGCGCGGTTACGTGAGGCGATGATATCTTGAGAATTGATTTGACCAATCGGTCCTTGAAACGAGCTTATATATATGTTGAAATCGATTAGTAATCCTGGGTTGCTGTAAGTTCTTAGGAATGACGGGGAACTTATATGGCTGGGTTCGTAGAGATTGTGTGCTGAGCTCTAGGGGTTGACTCTGACCTCGTTGGCCACTTGGCTCCCTTATCTCTCTACCTTGAGCTGTTGTCGCTTCACAGAGGGAAGCATGTGCGTTGTCGTAATATACGCGATATTTTGTTAAATTATTCCAGTCGCCCACTCATCACTAGTAAACAGGAAAGCAAAACCGTTGTCATGTCCCAGATTCTGAAGATTGGTGAGTTGGAGAAAAATCTTTTTAAATGGCTCACATATCACCAATAGTGGCTTGAATTCGACGGAGAAAAATAGTGAAGATGTCAAACATGAAATTAAAAGAAATAAGTGGAATCTCGTGTCTACTTGGTGGGCTAAATATATTCATTGGAAATGTGAGACACTAAGTTCTAGTTAAACGTTTTGATAAGGAGAAGGAAAACAAACAAGAGATTTGTTGGAGGGACTCTTTAAGTTTTTGGTTTCAATTCAAAATACTTGAATTCAATTGGTGGACTCAGGCTGTAGAAGGAATTATTTATCTCCCCTAAATTTATGCATGCAACGCGTTGAGTAGGATAGCTGAAAGCATGCCTATGCTTCTCCACTCTCCAGCCATTGTTTTATGAGGTGAATTGGTTCGTTCTATGAGATTAACCATTAGAAGAATGATGTGCTCCACTTTTCATCTCTTCTCATTTACCGTGACGATCGCAGGCCTTGATTGAAAGTGGAGATGCGCCACGGTGTTTTCCTGCAGACCGAAGGAATGCGGACGTTCTGAATTTCCACTTGAAACATCTGACGTCTACGACAAAATGAGCCTAAGGTGCGTTGGTCCAAGGGTGAGTTGTAAATGTGCTTCTGTATCATGGAAGTAATGGGCGAGTTGGCTCTAGTTCAACTGAATGATGAATATGACTCCTTGCAGGTTTAGAGATGTTCGGTTTGAGCAACCTGATGAAAGGGTCCGCGATTCAACCGTTCAAGGAAATTTCAGTCTTTGAGTTGTAGTCTGTGGCCGAGGCTACAACAGATACCAAGGTTAAGCCAGGGTAACTAGAGGTGTATCCTGGCCCCTCTATTAGCTACATAATTACAACGCACTGTCTGTATCCAACGGAGATTTCTCGATTTGCGAAATGAAAATTTTTATGGGGCCACGAGCCGCATGAAATTAAGGTAGGCGCTGCAAAGCACAGGAGACAAACCCCATGGACTTTGATGATGATGATGGTGTCGACGGCGGTTTTCCGAGACACTGCGACTGGGAGGCGTTAAAATGAATGGCCGTTGGGATTGCCGATGTAGAAGGGTGGTTTATGCATTCTTTCGGCAAAACAATGGGGACGCGAAAGTTGGGCATGCAAAAGCTTAATTATTGCTTCTGGAATCGAAGCGAATCATGGGCAACAGTCTGCTTTGAAAAGGAATGTAACTCTAACTTTGAACGACCTTCACTACCTTTTCCTCAAAAATCAATTTTGCAATGTGGATACGCAGATAAAACAAGGACGAAATTCTCTCTCTCTCTCTCTCTCTCTCTCTATATATATATATATATATATATATATATATATATATATATATATATATATATATATATATATATATATATATATATATACACCGAGGGGGAGAAAACATCAAAGGCAGGCACTCCTTGATGGGGACTAGGAGGGAATCGGCGCTCCTCTTTCATGCTCAGGTGATAATGCTACATTTGTTCGACTGTTCCTACCACGTGTCCTGATGACAGAGACTACGAACCTATCTCGTGTCCTTTTCACTGAGAATTTCTCTTTCTTATTCTTTAAAGAAGGGGCAAGGATAGGTGGGGACTGGTTGAATTTACACTTTGCATTCTCCGTGGACTTGGGTTAGCAGCTCCGCGACACTCGGGTCTCTACCCCTACTTTAACGTGCCTTCATTAATTAACTTTAACAAAGCCTCCAGTTAATGTGGTGAAGTACAGCATCAGCAACATGTAAGGTTGCGTTTGGATGACATTGAAAAATTGGTTTTTGTGAAAACTTGGTTTCGTGAAAACCATTTTCTTAAATGAATTTTGAAAACCTGGTTTTTTGTGTTTGGATGAGATGATAAAAACTAGGTTTTCACTCTCTAAAACCTAACCTAGTTTTTGTTTGTATAACACAAAATGAGTTTTAGATGGCGCTTTTAGAACTATCTAGAACCTTTATATTATTATGGTTTAATAATAAAAGAAATGGAAACGGGCTGAACAGTGCTACTTCTCGGAGTTTGGAAGTCGAAGCTGTAGACATATATAAAAACCATCTCAAGTACTCATATGATAAGAAAAACACGTATGTATAAATGAATTAATTTAGTAAAAAAAGGGATTAAAGTTCACAGTGCTAAAATGTGTTAAACTTAAGGGACTCGAAACCTTTGAGCCCAAAAGTCAAGCGCCGTTTGGGCAATAACCTAGCAAGAGTCGGCCTAACTCTGCTTGCTTTTGGAAAAAAAGTTAATACATATTCATTGAAAAAGTAAGATTGAGTAGGACCATTGAAAAAAACAAAAATAGAACTGAACAATACGCTAAGAATAGCAAGAAAGCGGTGTTTTGGTACAAACCCTCGCCATGTAAACCAACTGGCTTCTTGCCGAGCTTTTATTCATTACGGTTAAGGTTGATATGAAAGGCCTTCAATTAAAATTGTTCTTCTTCTCATGAATCTACAATATTTCCTCAAGATTCTTACAAGGCTATTAGGGATACATATACTTCCTGTTTCGAAGTTGTGTGAACACCACATATGTAACCTTTCCTCATCTCCTTGCTTGGAACAAATTAATTAAACCGGCCGTGGTCCCAATTTATGGTTCTTCTTCGGACTGACTATTCTAACTTTATCAGCGTTTCATGTCTTTTAAATCACAGCCAAGCGCACAACACGCAAGGGGTGCCCTTTCTATGCCAGGAAAGCAGCTTTGAAAGAACGGCAACTTACACGTACAACCACCGGACATGGTTGCTGCTACTGCACAACCTAAATGGAGGGGTATGGAGATGCCATGGCAGTTTCCGACGAGCAAAGGCCGAGTAGCATCCTAAACTGCGATGTAGTAGCAGGGTGGCAAAAGAGGGCGGTAGGCCCCCCCCAAGTAGGCCTGACCAACTAGTTGGAAGCCTATGGAAAAAGGTGGCCGGAGGTTGGCTGCCCATCTCCACCCTCTCGACTAGTCCATCTCCATGAGTGACCGAACATTCAATGGGTGTCAGTCAGGTTGGGGTAAGCGCAGCGCCAGCCTGCAACATGTGCTCCGTGTGTCATTGACAGCTCAATTCGATCCGCCGGTCACACTGACAGGCGCCCTTGCTCCAGTACCCTCATGTGACTATCGTCTGCCGCGTACCCATCAGTTACTGGCTTCATTTTCCGACTGCACCACCCATCAGGTTTTCGGTTAGATACTCGACCAACCGATTTATTTACGCAGACTTTGGGCTGGAGGTACCAACAACTTTCCCCTCCAGATCAGAACATATTTGCTGTAACTTGGGCCTTAACGCATCTGAGTAGTGCTCTTCAGTTTGACAAAGTCCGGTAACTCTTCGGAATCAAGCTGATCTTATTTGGACCTGACCGGAATATCTGCATGTGCAATCTCATAAGCCTTGAGGTTCTTTCAAGCATAGACTCACTCTCTCTTCTAGGATTGAGACGAAGATGGCCAAACCAATCAGGGGAGATTAAGCTATTGAGCAAAAGACCAGATATAGTGAATGTTAAGGGTCCGGTTGGTCTCTCCGAAACCGAGTAAGGGACGGTACTCTCACGATAGCAATCATGAACTCCTACGCTTCTCTCTCACTCTTGCAAGTACACGTAACTGCGTAAGTGAAATGGCACATACAAAATCGAAGAGTAAATGAGAGTGTGCAGAAGTAATATTTAATCCGTTTGCCTTTTATAAGTATGGTTTTATGAAAATAGATTTAAAGCAGTAGAGAGGCTTTTAAGGGAGCAGCGGGAGAGAAGAAGAGCACTCCGGTCGGTTTCTCCCTAGGTGTTGTTGACTTGTTTCTAGGAAAAGCAAAGAGGCCAATGCGGAAAAGAAATATGGGGCAAGAAGGGGCCGGCCGGTGCCATTGAACGCCGGTGGGGATTCTTCGATCTCTCCGGCCAAACGATGACATCATCTTCCCGATTTGGGACGACGCTGACGCGTTCGGGAGAAAGAAGGTTGTACGGTGATCCTCGGACGTGTTTCGGGTGCTAATTCGCTCTTCTTGTCCCTTCTCTCTCTCTCACGCCGTCCTGCCCAGGTTGTAGGACGTCACGTGACGGGGGTCGTCCTCCACCGACTATCAAATCGCAGCAGCTGTCCCACTGACACGCCATCCTTCTCCCTGTCCATTATCGAGGAGGAAGGGAAAGGAGATGGGGAGGCCTCTAACCAGTCGCCTCTCTTCTCTTGCCATGACCAGTGGCCCAGTGGGTAGCGTTCAGTTAACAAATCGGGAGGGAACCATTACAGTGAACGAGAAATGAAAAGTTGCATGTTTTGGAGCTGCGATTTTTTTTTTTTTGGGTGAAATTATTTACTAGAATTCTTCGCAGATCGCCACTCGCCAGGCGTTCACGGTGAAGCAAACGTTTTTCTCGGGACAGTCAAAGGCCAATGTCGTCTCTCCGCCCCCATTCAAGTTATCGCCTAACCGGTCGTCGGCGGTGTTGATTGACGACGTACGCCGCAAGCAGTTACTGGGAGAAAAAGGAGACCGAGGACGGAGGAGTTGCAGTTTGACAAGACTGACCGGATATTCTTTGGTTCGATTGATGTGCACAGCTCAATTCAAGAATGTGGCAGCACCTTTCCGAAGCCAAAACGCGAAGAATGAGAAAGCCACAAGCCAATATATTCTTTTTCATTACTCAGAAACGACATCGAAACATCCACAAATCCAAGCTACACTACACCAAACATACCGCTGTATTTTGGTTGAATCACCACCACCACTCTCAAACACTGCACCACCTTAGGGCTAAACCAAGTCATGAGGACAACATATACGTAGTAAGAGTACCGACGGAGAGCGAGGGAAAGAGAGAAAGGCAGGTGGGGAATACTAGATGTCTCTAACTTCGAAGACGTTGCGATTCTTGACGACGATGTCGAACATGTGGATGGACTTGAACCTGGAGAAGTCCCTGGGGAGGGAGATGAGGTGGATGGAGGAGGTCTTGTGGAACTGCAGGAGGTCGGGGTCGTCGTAGTAATGCTCCCACCCCAAGCTCAGCAGCTTCCTCTCCAGCAGCGCGTACGACGTGATCACCTCATTGGTGGGGACGTAGACCAGCACCTTCCGCCGCGTGCAGGTCGGCTCAATGCCGTCGATCGGCTCCACCGCCGGGTTCGACACCAGCCGAGCCACTCCGTTCTTGAACACCCACACCCCGGACATCTTCTGCTGCTTCAGCTTGCTAGCTTTAAGCAAAGCAAGCAGCGGTCACAGTACTCGATCGGTGAGAGAGAGAGACAGAGAAAGATGAGGGAGAGAAGTGGTGCTTACTGCTTAGTAAGGAGGCTTCAAATGAAGGTGATGGGATGCGTTGGAAAGACGAAGGGGGAGGGGCTTATATACACGTGAAAGACGGCCATCGTCGTAATTAAAAATAAAAAAAAGGAATGATTTACTTAAAAAAAAGGGATTAATTAATGTTCTTTCTTTACTGACGTGCCTTGTGGCTACTGTACTGTGCCAAACCAACTGGGTCCGACCACGAAAATGCCAAATTATTCGCTTCTCTGATCGATCGATAGTAAACAATCGGCTGTGAGCAAGTACAAGTACAACTGTCTGATGAACAAAAACAAAATTTGCGTTCCTACTTATTTTTCTTCTAAGAAGAAGAAGACGTTCTAAGAAGAAGAAGAAGATTGGGGGTGGGTGATTCGAAGAGCCAGCAAGTTTGGAAGGCGAGAGTTGCTTCTCCCCTCCTCGCAATTAATGGGGGCGTCGTATGCGTTGACAATTAATCGGGCATTTCCGCCCGTGGAGTGGATGAGATCCAAATCATGGGCTGTGTCTTATGCAAGGGCGATGGCGACCAGTCACGTGGCAGGCTTTTTTGGGCCCTACAAATATCCGGGAGCGGGTCCCCCACCCACTCATCCATATCGAACTGATATTTATTGAGCTTGCTTGCACCAATGTTTGGATCATCACTCGCATGGATGTTGGGATTTCTTGTGAAACCAAGAGAAGAGACCCGCCCCCTTTTGAAACAAGTAAGAAAAGCATTCTGCTCTCTAAGTTGCTGCACCATCATCCTTCCTTGTATATACATATATACCGCTTCAGCTTTTATAATTAGTGGTGAAAAACCAAGTAAACCACGACCAGGGCAGCACTGTTTTTAATGTTTATTAAGTTGCTCTCTCTCCCTCTTAACTTTCTGCGTATACGAACTGCACATCACGTAACCATCGAACCTCAGCAGAACATCGATCCATCTCTCTAAAGTTGGCACTTCAACATCTCCAAAGATAAGATACAAAACATCAAGAAAGAAAGGTGGTGCATCTGGTGAACACATTTGGAGCATCCATATCCATATATGCGCATGTCACCCGGCATGGATGGCATGATTTCCCCTTTCCTGTTGCTCTTTCTCCACGCCAAGAGGGACGCTGACAACGACCAATGAAGCTCATCAATCAATCAAGGCAACTCCCTCCCCCGTCAACAGTAGCTACTTTTCTTCTGGGTGTCAGCTTCCCAGAAATTCCTCCACTCAACCTGGACCACCCATCCCCCCCAACTGAGCACCATAAGCATGGACGCTGCGTCGGGATGAAGTTCACGTGGCATGGGTCCAGCATCGAATCAAGTTGCATTCACCGGTTCTATTAATTTCTAGATGCTCTTCCCACTTTTGATCATTA
Organism: Nymphaea thermarum; assembly: GCA_011799765.1. Taxonomy (NCBI): domain Eukaryota; kingdom Viridiplantae; phylum Streptophyta; class Magnoliopsida; order Nymphaeales; family Nymphaeaceae; genus Nymphaea; species Nymphaea thermarum. The sequence continues at coordinate 267,259 of JAANDH010000050.1, forward strand.
TTTTTCGTCTCTCGTTAACTTGGATTCATGCCAAACATATTGTGATCTTTGTGTAGTAATTAGACTGCACTCCAGGTGACTCATCACCTTCCCATACGGATTGCCAGCTGATCTGTGAGTGCCAATTTTGATGATGCCTTTCAACATCTGACCCCCAATTATTTGGATTCCTTCCCAATAAAAAGTTGAATGCTAGAATTTGGTTGATGGAAGGGCAGCCCCCGATCCAATTATTTTTCTAACATATAAACACTCACACTCGCGCGCCTACATATATTTATAGAGAGACGGAATCCCATTAGCAGTTGTGAAGAGTTCGAGCCCGGAATATTCCTCTTAATGATGGTCGTTGTCAAGGGTATTTATACCTTTAAAGATAAATAATATAAGCATGTACCGAGTAAAAAGGGAATTTACATAAAGAAAATTGATTGCTTAGGTCATAAAGTCATGTCTACCTATGACAAACTCGCGACATGCGTTTACTGATATTGTTTAAAAACCATACTTCATATGCTCTGCCAAATATTACATGGTTGTATTCTATGGGACTTCCCATTCAAACCATAAAGTTCCCAATACCAAGAGTATCAATTCCACATTTAAATATGCAAATATTGACCCATGCAATTACAAATTAAATATGACCATATGTCCTACTAGTCTTCTGATGGCGGGGCATCCTTCACCTTCAACTTCAACTTATAACGGGGATCGCACTTCTCTACATCAACCTCGAGAAAGAAAGAGACGGAGAGCAATTAATTAATGAATTTAGGAGAGGTTCCAAGTCGGAACATATTCCTTTAATTTGCAGCATCCATTTTCAACAAATCAACTTAATTATAGCATGCAGGGTGCCATCAAATTAAAGTATGTGCATAATATAACCAAAGCGTGTCTATATATGTAGTTGCATGGGAGTTGATTAAATAACTGCGGCTCCCAAAGGGGGTGGGCGGTGGGAGCCACAGAACCCAACAGTGAATGGTCAATAGCCCAGACGGCGTCTATAACGCTTAAAGCTCCGGGCTTGAGTCGAGCTGCTACTCAACTACATTGGCTCCTAACAGGTCATGCTGTCCAACTTATTGCTTGACCCATTTTTCTGAAATATTTGATTCATACGTGGAAGCCGAATATCCAAATTTATAATCTCTACAAAAGGGTCATAAAAAACACATGGATAAAAGTAAATTTTTATGAAGAATCAAAATCAGTGCCTTGTATTTAGGAGGGTCAAAAAATTACATTTACACATGAGACTTCAGCAGTTCCCTTTTTCAAAATAATATATGGATTGCTTGAAGAAAACAGTAGATGGCCGATGGCGGATAGTCAAATCCATGCACGAAGGCGAAGCATCCTCCCACCACACACGTACAAACACATTATGTTCAATCAGCAAACACAAAACCTATATTAATTGATGGTTTACAAAATGTCGTCATAACTCATACGTTGTGAAAACTACCTTTACATGTCGCACCTTAATAACAATTATGTTGTCAATTAAATTGACAAAAGAAAATATTTATAATCAGTCCATATTTACTTTGCCTATGTACACATTTGTTTAGTATTATCTGTGAAGTGTGAATTCCTCCCTCTCAAGGACATGGAATAGTCATAAAACTAAGGACCTCCTAGTCACAAGTTAGGTTTTTCTTACCGAACAGAACTGCTTTTTGATTCCTATAAATTACGCGTCACAGGTCGGTCAACATACTTGCTGATACAAAAGTTATTCGTCCATCACTCTTTGGGTGTTGCCCACTTTTACCAATCTATTCAAAAAGTTCAAGACTTCCGATATCGTGAGCTTTTGGCGCAGATGGAGTCAGCGTATTCACATTGAGTAGTCCGTCCCAGCATAGCAATGCTGTACAAGAGTTCGGTTTTCCATCACTCATCCACTCAGGCTGCTGACCGCAAACTCATGAGAAGAGAAAAGAAATGCTAGCGCATACCAAAGTAACTTTCCCATCTTCCCTTTCCGGCTTTCCCCTCCATGTTTGTGCTTCAGTTTGGAATTAAGCTTTTCCGCTTCAAATGATTTGTTCTTCCATTATTTTACTATTTCAAGCAGGTTATATATATTCTCATCTAAGAGATAGAAATAGAAAATAACCAAAAGAGCAGGAACATCCTTAGATTCCACGCCCGACTGTATTCCCGGCCCCCTTTACTTAAAAAGAAACAGACTTTTTTATTGCTTTTTATTTTTTTGTAAGACGGTTGCTGATATTTATAAACTCTAAGAAAGAAAAGATGTATCTGACATTCCTCTGTGCTGTAATATTCTCCGGCTTTTTCTTTCTTTAACCTTACTTTTTCATGACCAAGGATCAGCCTATTCTTCATGTCAGTGTCGGTCATGTCTATGAGCCAAACTAATCAAAACCTTGCTAAAACTAAAGCGATCAAGTTCATAGACGATAGAAATAGACAATTAGCCCACGAAAGTGAATGGGGTTTCAAATTCCAAGCTTTACACCAGAACTATAACACATGTCCTACTCTTTGATTCGTGCACGAGATACAGCTAGCTACAACCACAATATAGCCGGCAGAAGTAAGAAGTTACACTCTCCCCTTGTCAATCTCTTTCACACACTGACACACACACATTCTTTTTTTTTTTTCTCAATCCCTCTCTCTTTTCAATCATACTGCGGCTGCATCTTGTTAGCAAGCTTTGGTCTTGTAACCAGCAGAAGACGTCCGGTCAAGGGCGGTCTTATCTGCAGTCTTGAAAGTAATTGGTGACAAAATTTGACAGATGAATGAATGGAGTAGAAAGCGGCAGGGGAAAGTACTTCTCTACTCTGCATTTAGTACGAGAGAACGATTCTCTTATGCCCCTGTCTTCAGACCCTAAAGTGCATGACACCCATTCCAAAATTTTCTGCCTGTCCATCAGTTGGATCAAGTCACACCGGACTCGATGGAGTCACCAGATTCCGTTTTGTTTCACTCTAGGTGCTTAAATCACAGTACGTAGGTTGACGATCTTTAGTGGAAAAATAGTGTTAAATATAAATAGGAAGTGAGTGGTATTGGATCGACTTCATGTGGTTCAATATATAAATGAAACAATGCAAACAGATACATCTTTTAGAATGTGTGCAGAATTGAAATGGTTAGGAGTTAGGACGCGCGGTGCTGTAGGTTAGTAATGTGAAACACCATCAGAATTCAGAACCACTCATTTCATGCAGATGCAGTTTACATGACTACCATAGCAAGAAGCTCGTGAAGGGCATAGGTTGGTCCTGCTCCATGTTAATTGTCTGAAATGCCAGGTGACTGCATGATAAATTAATGGCATGTGACGGATATTCCTCTTTCTTTGGCACGTACGAACGTAGGTCAGAAATTCTATCAAGGAGAAAACGGAAGAAAGATAGGAACATTTCAGAGCTTTGATTTCCACATGATCATATGTATGTATTTTCCTGGCAGTCACTGCAGGTAGCCAGCTAGCCATGCATCTTATTTTTTGGCCAAGTAAAGCATTCTTATAAAATAACTATAATTGAGTGGTAAAAATGTCATCGATTTACTAGAACATTGGCACGCATTCTTAATTTAGATTGGCTTTGTCAGCAGCAATAGGAAGGAAACACACTAGTAGAGGTTTGGAGCATCTAAGGAATGGTTTGTTTTGAATTCGTTTGCATGTAAAAGCTGCGGATGTTGTCTTTCTATGCATTATTAAAATTTGAGATAATATTGTAACTTATTATAATATCGGAAGAAATCATTATAAAGATTAGCGCAACTCACAGCGAAGGTTTCGATCGCATTGGCCTTGTAGCAGGTTGCTGCAGAGTATATAATAAGTACTCCAGGGCGTTCATGATCTTCCGTTGGTGTTTTTGATCTATTCAGAGTTGAAGTTGAACAATTATTTGTGATGAAAATATCCACAATTATTGTGACTTATGTGTTAGTTTGCCAATGGTAGGACCTTTTCTGCTGACCGGCCGACATAATTCTGTACAAAATGCATCATATGTATGGGCCAATTCTTATCTGTCGGCTGTCATCCATTATATGGTGGTATGGCGGTGTTATAGGGCGCATGAAGGGCACATGCCCCCCTGTTGGGTTTCAGCTCAGGTCCCGCATTTCCTGGGGGAGCACTACTGCATCTAATGCCCACAAACTCAACCCTGATGAATCTGGCATATTTGAAGGGTATCCAACAATGTTTCAGCCTTTTAATGTTCATTGTGAGGATTGAGTATTTTATTAATGGAAATACAATCAGTGGTACCAAGTCAGTACTGGTTTAATTTTCTCGTTTCTTACTAATTTACGACGCATCTGCTCATCCATATATAGGATTCAGTGACAATACAAGAAAAATTAAGGAATTTTTGAAGAAAGGAAGTGATATAATTTCTTTTCTACACTTTCCTCCACTTATTAATACCCCCTCCCCCCACCACCCAAAAAAAAAAAAAAAAAGAAAAGAAAAGAAAAGGAAATGGCATTGAGTGGATACATGAGCAATATTCTCCACACTCAAAAAAGACACTATTAAGATGGTGGAGTCAAGTTGAAAGCAGCTACAGTACCTGCGGCCCTGCATGCAGTACTGGCGGACAGCATCATAAAGAAATATAGGCCCCGGTGAGGCATCTCGGCAGTCAACTTTTCCAAGATCATGATTGGACAAGTGTCATATTAATCCAGCGAAGTTTATTTACCCTATCGAATTGGCCCAACGATCGTAAAGTGTTCAGTAGGCACATATGAAATAGCTCTCGAGACTTCAGCGGACAGAAGATTAATCAAGCAAGCAACAGGAAGAAGGTTTAAAAAAAAATCCTTTCGGTAGGAAAAGCATGAGTGAGCACCAATGTGAGGAGGAGTAGGAATTACATCCAGGAGGCAAAAAGAGGCGCATAACACCAATTCCTCAACTTTGCTTGCCAATGCCGCTACAAAATGATGGTTTACCCCTCACTACTTATTTAAGGAGCGTATCCAGACACATCTATTTGAGGAACCCAATCTTTGACTGAATCTATTTAGAGAAGTTGCTCATTGTTTATGAGGTAAAGCAATATCTCACTGTCATTTCCATGATCAGGAGGTCAGATCAACTGAAAAATGCTTAGTCAAACACATAATTCGATAGTGGCACTTGTTCTAAAAGATGTCAATTACAACTTTGAACCACGAAGAGAAGTGCATTTGCAGAGGGGATCAAGTCACTGCGAGCGCGTGTGAGATGAGAACACCACCATAACTGTACTAATTACGTTCCTGCAATTTGTTTTCCCAGTTTACTTATAACCATGCAACATCAACTGGGAACGTATGGTGCTATCTACGTTTCACCTTGCGAGCTCATTCGATGGGCGGCCTAATCATCTGGGTTCGTGTCACGGGTCTTACATTGGTCTTGTCCAGTCACGTTGTAGTTCCATGGTATCCCTTTCACCTGCTGCGCTCTTTTATAGAACAGGAGCTTCAGACGGTTCAAATCATTTCCTTTCCTCTGTTGGTGCTACCTGCAGAGGGAGAGGAGATAAAAGTGTTCTGACGGTGCCAACTTGTAGGACAATCAGCAATGATGATCAGTAAACGAGACAAAGCGCAAGAGTCCACAGACTAGTTATTGTCCAGTGTCCTGTGTCCAAAAGAATCTCCGTTGGCCGGTTTCTGAAAGAATTAACTGCCATAATTCTTCCGGATTCATTTCTTTGACTGGTTGGAACTGTGATGAATGAGGTGGCGCCAGAGTTGGCTCCCATCTTATATCAGAGGACGGATTCTTCTTGGGACGATGCCAAATCGTAGGTGTACTTTGGGGGCTAGGAAGTGATCATGTACTTCCGATTAGAGCCAGAGGGACCTATGTGCACCGTAACAAAAATAAGGACACTCTAGTACTGTGTCCTTTTTTTTTCCCACAGCAATTAAATACATGGCACTCGTCGCAAAGTCTGGTTACGTAAATTGGTTCTTGTTGTTTGGTCCCTGTAGAACGACGTCTTTGGATCTGAAACAGCAAGACAAAAATCAATCAATCAGCCGGCATTGTATTCTTTATGAAATATTATTGAAAGCTGGGCCACAGGTTAAGGGCATGCTATGCTACCTGCATGCATCTGATGGGCATTATTAACCAAAAATCGCAGTTCTGTCGCATTTCTTGGTTTGGCTTCATGTACAACACCAAGAATCTACTCAACCCAAGGGACATCCGTTTACCTTGACGAACCTCTTCATTCTAGCTAGGTGAGAAGGTGTCCATGACCCAAAATCATAAGGGTGTCGTCTTGCAGAGTAGGGTGTCCGGTGGCCGCCGGTGAAAGGAACCTCAACGGTTTCTTGTGAGCACAAGAAAGAAGCGCGCAGCTAGTGTGAGGCCGCTGATAAGATCAAATATTACACAAGCATCGGCCTCTGGGGATGCAAATTAGCACGAGAACTGCACCCCAAACAAATACTTTTATAAGTAAAACATGTCAAGATCTAATGCTATTACTTGGAAAACGTACGTTACATGAATGTAGCCAGGAATTAATTAATATACTTAGCGAGCTGCTTCTACTTGTTTCAACCAGTTTTGTTGCAGATGTTAGATCTATCTAGGATAGATAATACCAGTGGGGTTACTTGTCCCTTGGGTGTCGTCACTGAGAGGATATGCTACAACCTTGGCGAACAAAATTTGCCAAGTCACCTGGTTTTGCTTTAGATCTTAATTTGTACCATGGCATGCAATAGCGTAAGTGTTAATTAGATCATGGTTACTAGTTATTGCATTTACTATTGACGAAATGGTGGAAAGAAAAATTGGAAGCGAGATGACAATTTTAAGAAAAGGGGATTGCGTTGGCGACTATGGTGTACATGACAGGACCCCTTCTAGGGATATGCTTCATCGAATGAAGATAAAATAACTATCTGCTGATCCCTTTGTAGGATGACTTAATCTCTCTCTCTCTCTCTAAGGTGGGCTGGTGAAAGCACAGTCAAAGGCAGGTGTGCCCCTTAAAATTTAAAGTGATATTATTGGTGCCCTTTTGGCTCCAGCCTTGGCAGGCACTATTTTCTAGTTGACTAGAAATTTGTAGTTGAGGAGAGTAACCTTAAGTTCACTTAAGTTTTGAATTTACCTTGAACCTGAATGCAAGAGAAAGGGAGAACACTCGAAAGTTTTGATGGACGGAAATGACTGGCGGTGTTTTACCGCTAATGAATTGGCCTACCAATGGCGGCAACTTTCAACAGCGCCAGAAAACAGGTGCTCTAGCTCCGTGCAAAGCGGCAGAGCAAGAGAAAGAAACACTGACGCGACAGCTGGGACGAGCGTTGGCGCCTTTCCCTGGAGATGAAAGAATGATGAGAGAGAAAACACATGATTAAATGAAAACGTGAAACTGATCGATGAAGACGAATAGACAGTGAAAACTTTGTTTGGTTTCTGCTTGAGCCAAGTCGAGCTTCAAGAGTCGAGTTCCGCGAACTCAAATTCAGCTCGTCTATAAAGATGAAATGAAGCATGAGCTCGAGGTTGGCCCATTTCGCAAAACAGCCGGCTCGAACTTGAGCTCAAGCCAAGATTTAGTTGCTCGGCTTCTTGTTCACGAGATAACACAGTGTGACAAAACCAGTCGCAAGTGAGCGAGGGAGAGAGAAGTGAGAGAGTGTGTTAAGGAAAATTTGGAGATTTTGGATAAAGGGTTTTGTGCTTAATTCCAAAAATTATAAGAAAATTTCACAGTATTGATAAACCGAAATTCAAAGTGGAGCACTACTCTCTGTAACATTTCACCTGTTCCCTTCTTGGGTATTGAGTTAACGCACTTTTAAATGTTTATGTTTACATCGATCTGGAACAAGAATTTTGTGGGAGCATTGGTTTATCGCTCTCTTTTCCCCCATGCATGTGTCTGCTGTATTCTCTAACATGTCAAGTCCCTGTCCAAATGTTGAACAAACATTTTGTATTTACCAATGTGTTCTCCATTCAATCATGGTGGTGGTGTTTCATGCTTCTTCCGTTCAACCACATTTAAAATGGACTTGATAGCTTTGGATCTTAGATCTGATGCTGCATAAAAAGATGTATCTTGAGATATCTTCAGTTTAAACAAACAAATTAAGGATCTCAGTAATATAGATTTGAAATCCATACTACACGCAAACAAATATAGATTTAAAATTGGAATGGTGGGAGGGGTCTGATCTCTAGGATCTCAGATCACTATATACATCTTGTATCCACGGAAGTGTGACAGAAAAGAGTAAGAAAAAAAAAAAGTTCTAGATGTTATGAGCGTCTGCTCGTCCAAATGTGCCTAAAAAGAATGTATATCCCACCAAAGAAAGGTTGTAAGGAGAGAGATTTTAGAGATCGTCTTAGTTCTAGTTCAAGCACCACAAGTATCCTATCTAAACCACCACGTACCTATACAGGATGCATGCATGTGTGGAGAGTACAAACTCCAACAAGAGCCACTAAGCCTATGAAACAACCACGTTGGAGTCTTGTCTTGTAGCAATCGGGTCCTAAAACCTGCCTATAACTCTCAAATCCACAAAGATCGCTAGTTAGTGGCTTCTAGAAATGAGTCCAAATATCACACCGTCTTGTTCTTTTCGGTTTTTTTTGGTCTACATGACTTCACGTTTTGGTAAAGAATGTACGCTCCAAAAGCTAAACTCCACAAACTCAAGGCTTCAAGGATACCTGCTCAGCAAGGCATGACGTCAATATTTGCTGCCTTTTTTTGCACATTATCTTGAAAATTTTGTTTTGTTTTTTGCTCTTTTATTTAGAAAAACAAAAAATTTCTAGAACAACTCAAAAGCATTATTGAATCATTCCAAGCTCAAATCTTATTAAAAGGAAAACCAAAGCATATGATTGCCCATCAAATTCCCTGATTAGCAAGCAAGCACTCGAAGTTGAGAGTTCACACGATTGAGTTTTTCTTCTTTCCCTCGGACCTATCTCCTTCTCGATTGAGAAAAAGTGGTCCAAACCACAGTGATCCGCATCAGCATCCTCAAGGCTGGAGCCTCTCTCTACTTGACATCCACGTAAAGCCACAACTGAAAAAAATTGATCATAGGCGTTGCACCCACTCAACAATTGGCCGGACTCATCTTGACCGTTGGATCACTCGAAATTATAACAAAAGATTTCATCGCAACGGTCATGATGACCCTTCACGCGTTCATACGGACGACCTTGATGACACCTGGGAGAAGGAATCTGGAAAGAATAAAATAGGAACCGAAATGCGCCGTTCAGAGAGAGAGGGAGGAAGGAAGAGAGGAATAGAGAGGAATCCCTGATGACACGGGATGACTAGCCGTTCTTAGCTCCTTCTTGCAGTCTCACGTTGCTGGTGTGTGATCGCAAGAGATCTGCCCTCCTCATTTTCATTTCCTTGTTAAGTCTCTTGAATCTTCTCACTGAGCAATTCTTGGTGGGCTTTGGGGAGGTGAGTGGTGGGGTGGAAACGATGGTTCAGGAGTCGTTCATCTACAGCTTTGTGGCGAGGGGGACGACGATTCTGGCTGAGTACACGGAGTTCACCGGCAACTTTCCTGCCATTGCCTCTCAGTGTCTGCAGAAGATCCCGTCTTCCAACAGCAAGTTCACCTTCAACTGTGATCACCATATCTTCAATTTCATCGTCGAAGACGGTTACGGTAACTCCTAACAACTCCTTTTGTTTTAGTGGGCATTCTTCTCTTCCCTAGACATTCTCCCTAGAGACCATTCTCTTGAAGCGGGGTTTCGAGATGTGAGTGATCGTCAATTCTTTTTTTGGTGTTTGCTGGCTTCAAATGGGTTTTCCCAATGTGTTCGCTTGTAATTTGTTCTGTTTGTTCAGATGGATTATGTGAAAATGTAGGTTTGCCGATTCACGCTTCGATTCTTTCTACTTATCTGGTTATGCGACCTCGTTCAGGAGCTACAATGAGTGGTAGTTCTCCTTTGGTTGGTGGACATTGAGATGCTGTTCTTTAGTATGACTAGGAAATCTTCTGGGTGGTTAGTCCTAGTTTAGAAATTAGGAGTCGATCCGTTAACGACTGCAGCAAAATTGTCTGCCCAATTTGTAAAATTGCATTGTCGGTTACATCTGTCTACGTTTCTTCTTTCCTCCATTACATCTCGCAGGTTATTTTGATTTTCTTACCAAAAGGGTTTCTACTTTAAGAGGCAGGTGATGTGAGATCTATGTTCTGAGAACATTTGAGCCAACATTTTTATTGAAGGTGTCATAGATTTTTGTAAGACTATATTTTTAACCCGGTAGTTTTCTTTAACATTAGGATCCTGAGTTTTAATGAAACTTCAACTGTTCTCCGCCAGGAAAATAAGACTTCTAAATTACACCAAATTCAAATCTGTTTTCACACTTCTAAAAACAGAGGAAGTGCTTTGTAATTGCAACCTCTTGAAGGCCTACGTTGCAAGAAATGGAATTCTTTGTATTGTCAAACTACGTAGAGGCTTCACGTTGCAAGTTTAGGATATTTTTCATCAGACTTTTGTTTTGTCTTCCTCTACCACAATGTGGAAGAAAGCACCATTACTGTCCTATGTTCCACCGCATCTAATCAGTTTCCAGAAATCGCTGGCGTCTTCCTTTGTATGAATTCATGGCAAGGTCAGCATACTGCATAGTTCAATGGTCGGATACAGGTGAACGTCCAAATGTACCAAATCCTGTGCATTGACTATAGAATTACAAGCATGCTATGCAAACAGTGCAATAGAAGTAGTAAGTCAACAACAAAAGAAATAAAGCCAAGGAATGAAACGAAGTGATTTTACTAAGCATGTTTTAGCTTGTTATGATCCTACAAGGAATTGTCAATTAGGATCCGATGCATTTTTCAAACTGCTTGAGGTTCACGTACAGTTCAAACATCAACAGACATTGCGGTTCAGGCGAACTTCTGCATTTGGGGAAGCAATGCTCTATAGTCTGTACTCTGTAGGCATGGATTCGTGATCTTTTATTCTTCATGGGACATGGCAGACTATATTCAGAGGTCTGCCATGTAACATTTGCTAATAAAGTTTTACTCATGTGGCTAGAGGTTTTTCTACTTGCATTTCTCTGTGTTGCATGGCTGATTTATTTCGTGAATTAACTAAGCCATGGTCCCTTGTTACTGCACCCTACTTTATTTGATGCTTTGAATAATGCTTTCACTTTTTTCCTCAACTGAAAATGGAAAAATATTAAATACTTCAATATTTTAATCAAGAAAATATAAGCATTTCTTTCCTGGATGAAGTACTTCAGTTTAAAGGACAATGATTGTCAAGGTTGACCTTAGATGTTGAAATATCTATATTGCTGAACTGATAACATCTATTTGTATCTTACTGGTAAACTGACATGTTCTGTTTCTCGTACATGCTAGGCTACTACAGGTAAGTCAAAATTGAGCCTACCAATGAGTTTGTAGATCTATTTGGGGGACCCACCATGCACCAAAATCATGTGCCTGTCTATCATCTCCTCCAAATGCATCCAGTTGATCTTGTAATTTGTAGATAATTAGGGTCACCTTTTTCTGTTCGTATTGGTACACATTTACAGAAGGATCTCTGCTGGATATGAATTGAACCTTCAGAGTAGGCTAGGTTGTTGCTTTCCTCTAGCTCTTGTGAAGTGAATGTTTCAGCATTTAAGCCGATAAGTAAAAGAAGTGGATTAGCTAGACATGAAACAGTCACGTGTGCATGTTGATCTCCTCCCAGCACTTGGGGCTTCAGCTGAGGAAACCATCATGCCATGTAAATGTGTTCAGAAATTGCTAAGTTATTTTGTTTTTTTCCCCTTCTATCTCTGATTGTCTATCTTTAGGTAATGCACCATTTCCACATTATATCATGATCTTAGCACTGAGCCTTCAACAAGTATAAAAACGTCATTTGTCAAGTTCAATGGGGCATGACATTCTTGATTCTGGTGAGTTGTTTGAAAAGTTGTGATGGTCAGCGTTGCTGAAATTGTGGAGAAGGGCCACGTTGAAGGAGCCCAGACCTACTGGGATCTGGGATTATTGTATAGGCATGGGTTTTACCTTTGGAATTTACTAGGTGTGCACTTTGTGGGGTAAATTTGATATTTTAAAGTTCAAAATTAGCCTGTAGTTCAATTATCCCTTTTCTCCTATGAACTTATGGACTTCATCAATTGCAGTAAGTGTATTTGTTCATAGCTCTCTTTCAGTAGATTGAATGTTGAGTAGGTTTGTTCCCTTTTCTTGCAAACCTGATAAATTATTTACCTTTCTTGTTGACCCATAAATGTTCCTCTGATAAGTCTGTGTTCTTTTTCTGTACGTTCACATGCTTCGTTCACACCAAATAATGTAGGAGTAAACCATAAATAAAAGTATGGCTTCAATTTTTTATAAGGAAATTTGTGAAACTCAGCTACAGAAATATCAACTGTTGTGGACATGATACAGTTACAAATTTGGTTTCTTTGCACAAATCAGAATTGACTTGATTCAATTCAGAAGATGAAAGATAAAAGCAAACCTAACTTCACATTCTGCAATAATTTGTTTTTATTCTTGATTTTTGCAGCATATTGTGTTGTTGCAAAAGAATCTGTTGGAAAACAATTGTCCATAGCTTTTCTGGAGCGCATAAAGGCAGAGTTTAAGAAGAGATATGGAGGTGGGAAAGCTGATACCGCCGTGGCAAAAAGTCTAAACAAAGAATTTGGGTATGGTTTTTATAAACCAACTCAAGTTCCCAAATGAGTTGTTTCTTCATTCATGTTGTCCACGACTAACATAGATATTGCATTATGTTGGCAGCCCAATAATGAAAGAGAACATGCAGTATGTAATTGATCATGCTGAGGAGATTGCAAAACTTGTGAAAGTTAAGGGTCAAGTATCTGAAGTTAAAAACATTATGATGGAGAACATAGATAAGGTACTCTTTGGTGTTTTCACAGTTCAGTGAGATTAGTTTCTCTATTCTGAAATTCTCCTCACAGGCTTCCACAATTGTGGAAGGTACACAAAATAAAGTGCTGCAGCTTTGTGATGTTAGATAGCATACAATATACACGTATTTGCAATGTTAGATGGTTAATTATTTTTCTCCTGAGTAGTCTTGTTCCAGCTCCTAGCATATACTGCTCCATAAGCTTCATTTATTTTATAATAAAAAAATAAGATAGTCTTCATTTTTCAGCAAGTGCATGTTTTGTCTTCCTTTTACAAATACAATAGTTTTGCTTTTGACAGAAAATAAAGAATCATAGAGAAGAGAACCATTTAGATCATGGAATTTCTTTTCATGTTAATTCAATATCACATAATCATTTTTCTGCAACTACCTCTCAGAAAAGTGCCATCTACTGAACTGTCAACGGCACATTCTCTTCTATCTGGTAAATCTCAGAAAGGCTGTTTCTGGACTAGCTTCTAAATTCAACCAGTAAAATAATTGGCTTCTATACCAATTAGTCCTGAAATAAAAGTGGTTACTTTAAGCTGAACAGAGTTGGCCCAAGAAATCACTTTAAGGCTTTAAGCAAAAGCCTACTTGCGTCCTCAGTTTATATTTGCTAGCTTTAAGTATTGTACAAATGGTTCCAAAATTTGAAGGTTATGTTAAAAACAGTTTGGCTGCATAATGCAGTGAATGCTCCAGCTTCTTTTCTGATTCCTTGGATAACTCTTCTTGGGCTTATTCAGGTGCTGTAGTAACCTCTTCTGGAGACTGGAGAGTGGACTGAGTGCTTGGCAAAGATTGCGTCGTACTTTCTGAAATCTAATCCAATTTATTCACGTAAAGATACAGAATGGATAAAAAAAACTTTTGAGCTATATGTACTTGCACTTTGAAATATTCTCAATCAACATGTGTCATGTAACCTATCTACATCTTGCACATTGAAGCTTATTTTCCCTGCCTTTGATGGAAAGCTTTTTGGGTTGTCGATAGTTTCTCATACTACAACGAAAATATTCAGTAACAGTAACTTTAAGAACGATTTCAGGTTATGGACAGGCAAGAGAAGCTTGATGTGCTATCTGAGAAGACGGAGAATTTACGGTCACAGGTTATTCTTTTTCACATTTTTTCATTTAGATGAATCACTCTTAGCTGCTTTACTTATTTTCTGATTGGTATCTCATTTACAACTACTTCAGGCACAAAGATTTCAGAAACAAGGAGTGCAAGTTCGACGTAAAATGTGGTTTGAGAACATGAAAATAAAGCTGGTTATCTTGGGAATCCTCTTGCTTCTAGTACTCATAGTGTGGGTTTCTGTGTGTCAAGGTTTCAAGTGTACCAATTAGTATTGTCCAAGGGCTTAGACTACAAAGCAGATTCTTATTCCCATGCTTCAACAGAGATGAAGATGGCGTTCTACCAAAGTCCGGGAAGTTTTTGGGCCTACCAAATAAAGTCCTAGCAACATATTGGTACGCATGTTCTTTTATACAAATGCAGAATCATTTACCCTGTTAACTAGCAACCTGTAGAAACTTGGGAAGCAAGTTCCCAAATTAGGTTCCGGTTGTTTGTGGCTGGTTCAGAGTTTGTATGTGATGTTATATATAGGAAAAATGAAACAGATGGGTGTTCAGGGATGCTTCTTTAACTGTATCTTTCGATGGGACAAACTCAAGTTAGTGAGACGGACACATGAGGGATCGAGAAATTCGTGTCCTTTTCCTGGGAGGCTTCTTGTCAGAGGCCTTAAATTAATCACAGTGACAACACCAATAATGATAGCAATAATCGAGCACTTGGCCTTTGTCAGCTTTTATAGGTCCCCTTATATTTTGAAGAGTAACACTGGAGGCGTGGATTCATACCCAGTAATCCCCACCGGTAACATCATTGTTGGCACGTTATAGTTTTTGGCTTCCGCCGTGTATATATATATATATATATATATATATCGTAAACCGAGCAAGTTTACATCCCTATGACTGCAGGAACACTGACATGGGCGTCTATATCTGAGTATGATAAGGAGCAGTCCAGTGACGAGGGTCGTTAACCGATGTTGGTGGCAAACGTGGGAATGGAATGGCATGCTGTGTTCGCGGCACAACAACCGGTACAGGCGGCCCACGCCGGCGACTGTGACGTTCATAATTCGCCCATGGGTGAGGCGGACGTATATAAAGCGGGTGTCCAGTAGAAGCATTCCGCCTAATTCATCACTTTGATTAAGTGAAGTGAAGGGCTACCAAACTCCGGGACATTGGTATTTCTTGTCATTACCGTGGGTACCACCAGGATGTGAGGCCGGCCTCTGTAACTTGAGCGATTCACCCATCCAACTGAATCGGTTGAAATTGCTAACAATCATCATTGGAAGGAGCCAGGGAAGATAAGGTAAGGAGCCGGCCGGCGGTGGAAGGTAAGCGGAGGGAGCAGGGCGCCAAAGACTTAGACTAGTGGATGGGAAAGGCAGCTCCGGCCATTTACAGTAGTTTTGCCCGTTAGGGCTCTTCTCGTCGGGCTCCCCTCGTCTTCCTCTTCTCATCTTCCTCTAGGGCCGCTGCCTCAATATATTACCGTTTGGTGGTTTGAAATTTTGAATTAAAAATAAAAATTCCATAGTCTCAATTCCTTTTTAAATTCAAATTAAATCAAAATTTCATGTTTTAGTTTCCTAATTTCTCAAACAGAACATCTATTTTGTTCAGTAATTCTAATGTCATTAAAAATGGAGATTTTGATTCTAAACTTCCCAGATTTTTTGGTATATCGAATGGCCCCTAAAGCTGGTTTGATTCACAAGAATAAACCACGGGTAGAAGGAACACAACCTCTTCTTCTCTATATTACTGTCTTGTCCTAATAGACAGTGATGTGAAATTTATACCATTTGTTGATTGAATTTGCTTTATAGGTTGTGGCTTCGTTTGGGTACCTCAAAGCTAGTTTGATTCACATTAATTCATAAACAGGAGGAACACAACCGTCTTCTTCTCCACATTACTGTCTTGTCCTAGTAGACAAGGATGTGAATTTTTCACCACTTGATAAGGTTTAGGAATGGAAAGTATGTGCATTTGAATCTATTTAGTTCACCATATTGATATTGTGTCAAGTTCATAAGTGAGAAAAATAGGAATCCAAAGCAAAACAAATGGCAACGAATAAGGCCTGGATCCCCATTCACCAAACTGTGTGCCGATCATGAGGAAGAGATAGAGATGAATTTGAGCAGAGCAAACAACTACAGATGAGAGGCTCGGCCTCTTATTCGAATGCCATGGACTCGCGAAAGTTTAAAGATCCTTGACTTCTAAACGATTAGCTGAAGGAGGCATTTCATCGAACAGTTTCTGTCAGGCTGAATGAAGCGCCATTGCAAGGACATAGAACTTATGTCCCCATGCTAGGAATGCAAATAAAAAAAATGTTGCCAACCGGATCATCAGAACTAAAGAGGTTTGGCACTTGACTCAACCGGATCTACTTTGGATGTTGAAGGGAGGGGTAGTTTGGAAATAATGACATTATGTTACTATCTCCTACACAACCCAAAAATTATGTTAGATGCATTGGACACTCTAAAAAATGTTTTATGACTATGGACAACAAAGTATTTTGGGGCAGATTCTTTAAGACATTAACAACAGGAGTTTCTTAAGAGTTGTTTGATAAGAGTAGCATATTCAGTTTAATTCTCTTGAGTTTGCCTCAAAAAATAATGTTGTTTTGTGAATTCGACCCATTTCTCAAAATAAATTTATCGGACAATAACAATTTGTTATTGCTGCCAAATAACTCATTTACATTAAGGCTTGACTTATTTGAGTAAACAAGCAAGATGGTGCTGGCGATATAACTGAAGCTGAGGTCCAAGTCCAATTAAAAAGTTAAAGCTAGGAGCTTGGCTTAATGAAGGGGATGGGGAAGTTCGTGCACCTGAAACCTCGAACCTTCAACCTGTTCATCCTTTGTGATGCTTTATTCGATGAAGATGTGCGTCCGCCACTTCCGAGACGGACCAACAAAATGATACGAGAATATATGTCACGTTTCCATTATAGCAATATATATATATATATGAAATACCGCTGGGCTCCAGTGTATATCAATATTATATTAATGCCGCGATGGCCACCCGCTAGCCTAATTCCATTTCTCTTTTTTCTTGGTGGGGGAATGTATATTTTAGCCCACAACGAACATAGCTTCAGTCTTGCTTTGAGCAAACAAAAATCTGTCCAATGGGCCGATGGTTTAAGGCGTAAAAGGAACACACGTAAGGCGTAAAATCTTGCATTCATTCGTTCACTTATTTTCCAACCCATCACACATTTACTCTACTCCAACTAATTAAGCAGATATACCAATTTGTGCACACGAATTTTGATCATTTTTTTTTTACCGTGGTTAATATATTGATGGAAGCCTCACGCTACAATCTTTATTTTCCTACTAAAAAACCAGGTTTACATCGTTTGTTTGCAAAGTGCAACAACTTTTCTACTCTAACAAAATAACGAACCGTGTTGTAAAAGTATTCACATCAGATCGAGTAGGAGCAAATTGTTGAATAAGTTCCCAACTAAATTGTACATCTAACGAATTATAATGTGATTTGCTTGAAAGTAATATCATGCACACTATGCTTTTAGCTAAAATTGCCAGCCTCATAAATCTATTTAAGAACACAAGACATTGAACTAAAACAATTTCATTCTTATTCAATCCAACCATAAAAACGGGTACAGCATCACCCATCTATTTATAAATCAAAAGAATATGAAATCCATATATTATATATATATAATTATGCTTCCCGTACCTAAGGGCCGTCCAGTTCGGGTGCAAAAAAGCCAAACTTGGACCAACTCGTCAAACAAAGGCAAGATGTGACAGCTACACGTTTGTCGACAGTGGAACATTGTGGGCTGGGTATTGTAGATGCGGCTTTGCAGATGAAGACAACAAATCCCAAACGCAAGTCCTTGCTCTCCTCTCTAATAACACGTCGTGAGGTTCGCAGATTCAAATTCGCTTCCTCCGTTCACTGGAGAGAGGAATCGACCGGCTGGAGGTATCAGAAATTGAATTAACATCGTTCATTGGACGGTGATCCGCAAGATTATATATAGTCAATTGGACTTTACTTGTATATATCGTGTTGGAGATCGAGAATGATGTTCCTTACATTAACTTATATCTTTTCGTTGTCCATAATGAGTTAAGTTTTCTGGCAGAAAAGATTCCAAAGATTACAATTGGACTTGCTTTGCCCTAAATTAAGAAAATGGTAGCCGGTGAAATTCTAACTTTTATAATATTTGGGAGCAGCATGATCGAGATTACGGTTACCTGTTAAAGAATTCACCAAGTCGTGCTCCCCTCCTACATACCTTTTTGGAAGTTATCTTCTTTTAACACCAGTGTCCAGTGTCCTCTCTCTTTTGGGTTCGATGCACGACGTGAATATTTGGTGAAGCCCATATATATATATATATAGCAGCTCAAATTCTGACACCAAATAAATTTTCAGTTGATTATACTTGAATTAATAGACGCATAGATATTAGTGAAAAGGCTTAAAATGTCAACTTCAAGAAAAAGATTATATATCTTTGACAAAGGAATCTCAAAATTACGGCTTGTGCTCAACGATTTCACTTGTGTCTCTCCCCACATATTCTTCTTCTACTTTTCTCTTTTGTAGATGGTACACGAATTCCGCACTCACAACTGCCCGTCACATGGGGGAGACGGTGCGCGGTTCGGTGCCTCACCAGTCTGGCCAACGCGGTGAGTAATTTTATATCAAGCAATTTTTAACATTTCCGTTCAACTTAATTTATAAAGAAAAGAAAAAACACGGAGAATGAATTTGTCATTCTAGCCATTCGATCGGCTAATTTTGACGGAAACTTCACCAAATTAGGAATGAAGTCGGAAAGTTCAAATTTCTGAGTTTGAAATGGAAGCGTATGACCTATTAAATTTTGTACAAGTTTAAGTACATTGCCGATAGGTTTGAAGTTGGATTTCGGAAAAAAACACCAATTAAATTATGTGGACCAATCATTCATTCGATCATATGATACACCGTCCAACATGGTGTTGTGTAAGAATCTCCAGTTCTTCCACATGATGGATACATTTCACCTGGCATCCAAGTTTTTGCTTTCAACACGCAACGAGACGACGGTGATTGCTGGATGATTTGAAGACGATGAATGATGATGCAATCAGTTGTGTGTCCAAAGATATTGACTACGCAAAACTTCACAGCATCATGGGCGTGAGTTGCGAAATAGTCCCAGCACAGCAAACTATAATCGAAAGACGAGATAATAAAGCTTCCATCCAATCACGCTGCTAAGGGATCTTAAAATACAGAAGCAGAAATAACAGAGAGCAGGCAAATCAGATCCCAAAATTCTAGGATCTGGTAATTCAAACATGCACGTAAACTGCTCATCATTCCCTGACTTCCCCATCTTTGTTACGCCGTCTAGCTAAGGAATATTGACATCTCCTCCTCATCTTTTTCGATCAGTGAAGTTAAGTTGCATACGTCATGATACCTATCCTCCGGGACGGATTAAGGTTCTTGTTAAGTCCGATAAATCACTTAAATTTCTTGCCGGATGGACACATCGCCTTCAACCACCAAACTAATCGCAAGGCAAATAACATATCGAATACGATAGAAAAAGAAAAAACATATGAAAAGAAATGCCGCCCGACGCGAAGGGCGAACAATTTTGAGAAAGGGACGGTTGCGAGTGACTACTGCTTGGTTGTACATCGCCATCTTCAGTTTCTTCTACACCGTGGTAGTACTACATGGCGTGAAGAAGAAGAAGAAGAAGCTACGCACTCTGTATTCTCTGTATGTGACCTACCAACGACAAATTGAAGGCGAAGCTGTTCGATGGACGGCCCACAGCTGAACTGATGAAGACCCACAAGAGAAAGAAAAAAAAAAATCCATGAGGACATTGAGGAGGCTTTCGATTAGCTGATCTGCCAAATTTTATTCGCCCCTAAAAGAATTTGCACCCACGATAAATCCCTTCCGCGCTCATGGTCATTGTGGAAATCAATTAATGGAGGTGAATCAAATGTAAGTGATCGTACACCATCAGCCGACGATGGCGGCCGTTGGCGCACTTCGGGTGAACGACGAACATGCTGGAAGACAAACCTTCAAGCATGCCTAGCTCTCTCTCTCTCTCTCTCTCTACGACACGATAGAAACTTATATCTGTCATCTCCGGTAGAGGGGAATATCATAGGCCCTCTTATTTCGACGGTTCGTTTAAAAGAGAATCTTGACGCGTAGACAACATTGCATAATTGATGTGTCGCGTAATATGCGATGGGATCGTTTGCGCATTATTATTATTGGAGGAGTTCATAACGTATCTCATAATTTTATATAACTGATTACTTAAAAACCTACATCGCTTCAAATTATCTTAACTTTTATATACTCATACCCATTTAATTTGTTTCTTTGAGGTTTTCCAATTGAAATTTTCATACGCTTTTCCTAAGGGGGGCACATAGAGTATGGAGTATAGACTATTAACATGACTTAAGAAATTGCCAAATTTTACACAAAAAAAAAACTTCTAAAATGCCCTAGCAGGTGATTTTCCATCTCATATTCCCCACGTAAGTATACCTTCTTTGCGGTTAGTTTCATCAAAATAAAGAGGAGCAGATATATAATTTTTATTAGAATGTGGTTAGGAGTAAAAGGATAACGGCCAGATTACACATATGCATCTCCATTATTTGGTGGTGGTGAATAAGCAAGGGAATAAACGCTTGGAACCTATAAAATTAGAGAAGGCGACCGAATTGGAAAGACAAAGTTGGAAACAGAAATGAGGAAGATAGATTAATGCTTATGGAGGCACATGCTTCTCAGCCGTTGACGCTGCATAGACAGCCTTGCTCATTTACTGTTCCGGAAGCGTACAGATCGAAGAAGTAGGCTGTCTCATCCTCTCTTACAGTACAGGAGATATATAAAGTCGATCGATGGGCGCCTGCCGCCCTCAGGCACACAGTCATGTGCTGATGGGCTTCGCAACTGATCGTCTTTATTTCCATAGATAAAAGTTGAGACTTCCTGTAGTGCATGATCCCCCTCTTTCAAGTCCTGAAGCTATGGCATGTAGAAACATCTAGTGATGTACCGTACTTTGGTTCAACTAATGGGTGTCGAGTAGTAGTCATAATAGAGCGACAGACTTATGTTCCTCCTCGACAGTTTGCCTTCAATAATTCATCACCGCTACCTTCTTCATGTTCTATGTAATTATTTCTGAATAATGGACCGCCATTATCAAGATCAAAGCAGGAGCATAGTGCGCCACTAAGCAGGATTCCAATCTTTGTCTTCACAGTGAGACTAGAAGAGTAGAAACCGTTTCTGATCATCATTCATACACCGCAGATGGAGAAAGTATTGAATTTTCCTTTCTTCGTTTGGTTGTTGTATTGATGTGTGTCTGCGCGGGGGAGGCTTGGTTGAATCATTTAGTAAATCTACCGGTTAGTTTCACCATGCGTCGATGTCCTCCTCTCTCCGTGTTAATATATATTATTAAAATAAAAAAACATTTTTTAATCCTTAACGGGCCGGGCCCCCACTGGCGGCCAGGGCCCAGCCCTAGCTCAAATACCTACAAATGCATTCAAATTCGTGCTGTCGTATCATGTGAAATTGATAAGTAATGAAGATCGAAAAAGGGTATAAAAGTACGATGGAGTAGGAGATACAGAGATCAAAAATGAAATTGAATACACATGAAAAAAGATTGAGATTGGCCTTTTTTTTTCGATTAAGAAATGCACGAACAATTCCTTGATGTTGACTAAATGATTTAATCTTCATCTTCAGAGAAAAATGATTGGCATTGGTGCCATATGACCCAGTATCAAGAATCTATCGTCCAGCCATGCACTACCACTATCACCTATGGCTGTAAAGCTACAAAATCCCCCTTCAAATCAAGACGCTTGCCCCTGTTCTGAAGCAGTACAAAAGCAAAAGCAGAAAAGATATTTTTATCGTGCACATAAAAAAAAACATGATGTAGGACACTACACATAGGGGGCAAGGTGTAATGGCCAACAACCACCTAAGCTGATCTGTAGCAACCTTAGAAGAGGGAAATGTGCACATCAGGGTCATAGGTCCTACAGCAACTTCAGCAAAGAAAGGGGAATCACCTCACACCATTATAGGTATATGTTTGCATATTCACACAGGGATTCAGATGCTATCTTTGTGAAGCTTTACTATTTATCAAGCTTTCTGAATATTAAAGTCCATGTTCACGAGTCACAAGTCAATTTTTTGGCTACAGCCAGCTTGTGTAAGTAATCATCGATCGATGCTTTAGCATGACACCACTTACTAATATTTTCATACACAAAACTGAAAAACAACTCATATTGGTGCATATTTTCAATGGAACTTACCAAGTTTATTCAAGAGCACTGTACTCTTTGAATCTTCTGTATCCAGCCAACGAAAAGGCTCCAGCTTAAATGATAAAGTGAGAAATCTCGCAGATGAGAAAACATCTTCCATTGCATGTACAAGAACTGCCAAGATTCTTGCTGATTTCATGCAGTCCTGAAGAGGGGAAAGCCAAGTGCAACACAAAACCCAACAACAATGAACCCATATATCTGTTAATATTGAAAACTACTAATATATCTGTCTAATCAGCAAGCTTCTAGAAAATATTTCCTTGTTAGTTCAGAATCTTGAGATGGAGAAACACCTCAAGAATTTTTGGCAGATATGGAATGACTACTGGCCTCAGCCCTTTTCCATGCATATCTTCAGTCCCAGAACCATCTGGCAATCTTGAAGGCTCCACAAATGGTCGTTCTTCTGTGACATCCTGATGTTGCACAACAATTGGTAACTGGTTAGCATTTTGGACTATTTCATCAGCCAGCGACCCACCATTCTCATGCTGTGAATAATCTGCAGTTGACAAGCCTTCATATCTGAAAAAAAAAATAAAATGGTCACCACGGACCATTTTATATTCCATAAAAGAAATAAAATCGGTAGGAAATTAGGTCAACAGGATCTGTCTACTGTTACCACAGAGTATCCAGAACATGATGTCGAAAATAAGTTAACAGTGTGTTCACTTGCAGCCACGGCATAAAGAAGACTGAAACCCTCACGTTCCAGATGAAGAATCAAGGATGGCAAAAGCTGAATTCTGGTGCAAAATATGCCAATATTACGACATAATCCCAAGTACACCTGCACAGGTGGCATCATACATGTCTTCAACAAAAGTTATCTACCTTTTAGTGTGTCCAAGTTGATTTTGCTCCCCGTCCATATAACTTCCAATCCTCAGTTCTGTGATCCTCTTGGAAGAGGTATATCATCCACAGATCCAGTGACAAAAATGAAAAACGTGATGAAATCGACCTAGTGAATACAGATCAACCCATGCCATTGGCCAGCCACCATTATGTTCTCTCTGAAACAAAAATTTGTTTTTCGGGAACCATGCTTCAGAACCCTGAAAGTCTATGAGGGGGAGCTCAGGGAAACTTATTTACTAGACAATAGGAAATGCACTTACAAATTTTATTTTAGTCGACACTTCCATTATTTCCGTCAATCTTTCTTGTCCTCATAAAAACCTTGTATGTTTTTTGGATTAATACATTTTGATGTTTTATTATATAAGTGTGATACTTTTTTCCTTCCATGTTTATATCACACTTTCTAACCATTTTCACATTGTTTGTTTTCCACTTCCATTATGCTTCTATTTAAACTCACTTTAGCGTAATAAATCATTTTAAAATAGACTGACATCCTGCATCACAGTATTTTCTAACTCATGTTTCACAAAATCTACATTTAAGATCAATTTTTGTATCCATTTTGCAAGCAATGTGACAAGTATATGGCTGTTCAAAATTGACAAAAAGGAACAAGAAACAAGGAATGATGCCACTGAGAAGCATACTTAATCAAAAATTTTAGCATGTTACATTCACAACAGATAACTTAACACAAAAAGGTAATTGACTACTTACAGAAAAAAGGATGCCTTCTTCATTTATAGCCATTGTGTGGTTACCCCCACAAACCACTTGAACAATCATCTGGTCAGAGAGTGCTTTTACGGGTAGGGGTTTCAACTCATTTTGCAAAGTGTCATGTCCTAACTGCCCATACTTTCCTCTTCCCCATGTAAACACCTATACAGAATTCGATAATTTGAGAGGCTAGCTGAAGAAACGAAGTTGTTAAAACATAAATTTTCAAAGTATATGAAAATCAGATCCAACAACAGAAAATGAACTCTCCACAAAGAAAAGAAGGAATAAAGCGTGCATCTTTTGTAAGAATTGTTTAGAACAATATAAAAGCTAATATCACCAAAAAGCTAATATCACATAATTGAGCACAACAGATAAGAAGAAGCCAACTGCCACTTCATATTACAATGTCAAAATTTGATTTAGAAATTCAATATTGAACTCCAACACCACAGTAAAAGCCTCTAGGTAGCATAAGATGGAACTAAATGAGCCAATGCTATTGCATACCTGGCCATCCACAGATAAAGCAGCACTGTGATTTTCTCCACATGCAATCTGGAAAATCAAGAACCACAGCGTTATCTTACCTTCACCACAATATGGACTCCAAGTTCTCACAATGGCACTTGGATCAAAATGCAGGTTACAGATCAGGAAAAGGGGAAAGGAATATGAACTGAGACTCTAAAAACACATCCTAAACCGTGAAATATGGGCATCACACCATTAAAAACAAGAGAATGACATAAACCCATATGAACATGATGCGCATAAACTCCACCCATTTATAGATAGAGATATGCAGTACAAATTTTAAACTACATCAAAATTTATCCATCCCAACAATGTGTCAACATGCAGAAAAAGAGAACCATGACTATCATTGCATATGACATGCATAGTACCTTCAACATCAAATGTCTAATGGACTTAGAACCTACGTTATAGCACAACATATGCATTTTTTACAGGTAGAACATCCTTTTTCATGCTACATGTGTAACACAACAATGCAACAACCAAAAGGGAAAAAATAACAAAATTTTGATGTAACATCAAAACTGAAGCTTCTAGGTACAGAAAAATGCACTCAAACTGGCAGCTTGCACAAGAACACATGGACTCACTCAATGAAATAAAGCACCAAATAACACTACCTGAATAATTCCCAATCCCCACAACTCCTGCACATGAGTTGGAGTGCAATGGTCATCTGTGTCGGATAATCCAAGGGCACCATATATACCTTGACCAAAGGAGTATACATCACCACTTCCTGGGAAGCACAGAAGAATAAGCTACACTCTAAAGGTACATAAACAGAGCAATTTACTACTACAATGGTTAGGGAAACATTCATGGGAAATAAAATAAATGCCTCCAAAAGCAAGTTCCATTCTTGTGCCACTAAAAGAAAAAAAAATTGAAAGAAGCATTGCAAATGACCATGAACTAGCAGAGATGAAAGAAGTCATTAACCTTCATACTTGCACACATGCACATACACACAATAGCAAGCAGGCAGCCCCTTCTGCACATGTGTGTCTGCATGTATAACAAGCGGTTGATTGCAAACAGAAAGTTAAAGCTGCATGAAGGGAAATTATTAAGCACTTGTAGCATATTTGAGCTATACAAAGTGGATTGCAATTTATAATGTATCACATGGTTGCTTCAGAAAACTCTCACCAGTGAGAAAGGCGGTATGTTAGTCACTTCCGGATATATGTAGGACAGATTTGCCCAATAAAGATTCGACAAAATTTGGGTACTCTCGTCCGACATCATCCCCCAAACCAGGAAGACTAAATTAGCTTTGTTCAATTCTTCCCACCTTTTAAACCAACACCTTTTCTGATTATAGAAAATGAAATGTGCTTCGAGTTGATAAGATGGGGCCTGTTTTAGTTGCAATCGCTTACACATATGAAGTTCAAAAAGATTAGGTTTTCAATTTTCCCATATGAACAACAGGTCTCCATCAAAAGTCGTCCCTCAAAACTCGCCCTTTAATTGGTTTATCTTCACATTCATGAGGGCGGAGGGGGCGCTTAGGCCATGGCCCCACCCAACCAATTTTTTTTTTTTTTAAATAGTGTAAAAATTGAAAAAAAAAAATTGTTTCAATGTATTTTTTGAATATAAGTTCAGTTTGGCCCTACTCAAGTTCAACCCATAAAATCCAGTCCTTGTTCGGCCCGCCCTTACGAAAAATCCTGGCTCCGGCCGTGCATTCATCAAACCACATATAAAGCGCTTTTCTTTGTTTACCTGCTTTCCTGCGCTTGCTTTAAACTCATTTACACGAAGGCCTCATATTTCCTCTACCCCCAATGCCCAAGGCTATGTTTTGCACACTTCAACTTAAACACTCTGGTCCTAAGTTGTTTCAAACTCTTTTGTTGTTGCAACCATACCCCAAATTTTGGGGGTCTTTTCTTATGAAAGTAAGAGAAAATCACCTGCTTAAAAAATATAGACCTAAGGTACACACAGGGGTGGGGAACAGGCAGGGGCCTTGGCCCCCCTGAGATTTAAACACTTTAAAAATTTACTTGTAAATCTAAAAACTTTTAGTTCAATATACATAAAAATTTTGAAAATTAGGGGTGGGGAACAGGCAGGGGCCTTGGCCCCCCTGAGATTTAAACACTTTAAAAATTTACTTGTAAATCTAAAAACTTTTAGTTCAATATACATAAAAATTTTGAAAATTTGTATTTTGACACGTGTTAAAATTTTAAAACTATAGTTTGGTCGCTGCAACACCACCCGTGAAACATGCTTCCCATATATGCACTTTTGACTCTCATGCGATACCTGCAAGCTTTTGATCAACATCACTATGACCACAGCAAAAGATAAAGGGATAGGGTGTTCCTTGTGTTTGAGCACCCTCTCTCATCAAACCAGTGCCACTACCATTGAAGCCGTCTCCACACAGCATTGCCATTACCATATGGGTCGCCGTTGCCCAGACTTCCTTCCATTCGGCTGCAACAGATTCCAAAGTCAACTTTCACATTTGGCATGGTGGACGGAGATTTAGCTTTAAAAACGTAGTTGTGATTGGCACCTACCCCAAGTATGTGAAGGTCTTAGGGTGTACCAGGCTTTACAACTTTACTTTAATCGAGCGACCAAAGTCTCTAGACTCTAGTCTAGTGAGATTTCCTCGGCTAATAAGTTGTTCAGAGTTCAACACTTGCCATACATTTATCCTACAAAGTCCTCTTCTTCATTGTTTAAAATTGAGAAATTTGTAGTGATGAACACAAGCCAAATGGAGCTCGGCTCGACCGCCAAAATACTCAGCTTGAGCTCTACTCAAGTTGAGTCCAGCTCCATAAATTGGGCTTGTGCTCGATTCTAATAGTTTTTGGGGTTCCATTCAACTTGGAAAATGGAAATTCATTCTAACACAAAAAAATGAGCTGGACTAAAGATAAGGGGATTCGAACTGCTGACATCCTTCACAGGGTAAACTAACACCTCTTAGGCATCCCGACTGATTCTACCATAGAGACCAAAGATAGACAATAACTCTTCTTCGTAGTGTGCTTTCCAAAAAAAACTATTACTATCAAAACAAAAGGTACTGGTTTTAAGAATGAGTGGTTGCCCTTTATTGTCCAACCAAAGAGGACAGCTAATGGAGATACAAAAAGAGAGAAGAGATGTGAGGGAGAGACAATAACCAGTCAACTTAACATTGGTAATGACACAAAGCTCAACATTCCTTAATACCATCAAAATAACATCTTAAAATAAGATAAGGGTGGGGATATAACTTGCCTTACCCATCACTTGGTGGAGAGAGAAAGAGAGAGAGAAAATGAGATAATAATTAATGTCTTACCATATATAACGTGTGAGAGAGAGAGGTGATTTGTTCTTTGGTTTAGGGGTTCTAAGGAAAAAAGTACTCGCGCGCCGATTTTTTGAAACATCAGCGACGTCAAGCATGGGCCACTCAAGATGGCTCAACTGAATCAGGTTTTGTTGACTCAACTTCTATAAATTTAAGTTCGACTCAGTTAAGTAAACGAGTTATTATAAAAACCTGAACTCAACTTGTTTGTCCATGGAGTTCGCTCGAACTCAGGCTATACGGGCTCCTCTCGTCTTCCTCTTCTCATCTTCGTCCTCCGCCGCTTTTTCACCCTGCTGCTGCCTCAGCCCCCCTTGTCGTCTCCCTCGCCGTCTCATGTGTAGGTAATTCTCTCTCTCTCTCTCCCGCCATAATAACACAGACTTGTTGCTTGCTCAGTGGATCTGCTTGAGTTGCCACAGGAAACATTGTCAACTCGTTGCAAGGGCTAGCGTCTTTCTCATTTTGTTTATCTCTTGCTCCTTTTCCTTGACGTTGTTCTTCTTTTTTGCTGCTTCGTGGTACTGATCCTCCTCCTCTTCCATCTTTTTCTCTATTGTTATTTTCCTTCCTGATTAATGATATTCGAGACCCCTTTTGCCTATTTTTGTGATTGGTTTGGCACTTGATTTTTGGTTGCTGTTTTTGACTGCGCGTTTCCTACCCGTTCTGCACACATTTTCTGGTTTCAATGTCCTTATTACAATCGCGTGTATAAAATCTAAGCTTCTATCCTGCTGTGGTCTTTTCGTATAGTTTGTGGTACTTTGTTTATGACATTGCACTTTTCGAATATGATAGCGCAGATTTTGAATTTTTTTTGCACCTGCACCTTGTGACGTAGCATAAGGCAAATTCCTCTCCTTTAGTTTGCTGTAGCTGGTTGCTTTTTCTTTATGAATTTTGTATGCAAGACACTGCTGTAAAAAATTTGCATTTGTTAAAGAACTTGAGAACTGGATACAACCACCTTTTAATATTTATCATGGATTCTATCCCTAATGGCAATCTTTCAGAAGGGAAGCACATCTGCATGAACTTTTCCGATTAGTCCAACTTACATTACAGGGACACACAAATGTGTTACAAGAGATGAGCCGAACCAAACAAAAACTGCCTCATATAAAGATAAATAAACCTCAAATATCTCGGAACTATGATAACTCTTTATAAGCTACATAGAGTGCATCTTCACAACCCAGAGATTTCCATCCCAATATCAAATTTTGAAAATTAAACCATGATCAGAACATTCCCATCACAGGAGTTCTTTCATGATGCTGATAGTTGAATAGTGTTTTGCATTGTGCGACCATACCAACACTAAAAGAACACCAAGACCTTGATAAACACTGAAATTAACCCATGAAAGAAAAAACCACCAGGGACAGATTTGTGAGACAGAAAGTGTCCACGTCTTTGTAGATGATCATCAGGTTATTGAATTTGAATGTATGACGATTCATGCATATATAGGCACATTAGTAATATGCATTGACAATAAAGAAAGGAAGATAAATACCTGATGATGTGTTCTAAGCAGTATCTTGCAGTTGGTATGGATCTCTTGAACACGAGAAAGTGCTTTGAAGAAATTGTGGTTCAAATTTTCCTCCCTTAGTGCAATTATCTATGGTTGAATTGATGGCCTTAGGTAAGAACCAGATGTCAGTCAAATTATGCTAAAAGCTCCGAAAATTTTACAGCTGAATAAATGTCAAACCTCCTCATTAGAACTTTTTTTTATAGACAAATTAATTGTGGCATCAGGGAACCAAGAAGTTGCTTCACAGATAGAGTTCACAACACCAGCAGAGAGGCACATGAAAAATTACACTCACAAGAAGAACACCCCACCTACAATGCTCCAGTCATGAAACTTCCACGACCAATATCAGAAACTTTGCTGTGTTGAAGAGTTTGAAAGAATCAACCCGCATGCAGCCTTTGCTACAAACGTTTAATTTACGTATGTACCAGAGTCTTCATTATGGACATCAAGATCTTAACTAGGAAAATGAAAAATAAAGGTCATAAAATGCAAGAAAACCAATTTAACACTTTAAAAAAATGGTTTTTTAATCATATAGCCAGCTATAAGATACAGAGGTGCTACTGACCATTGCATTTCGTTGAACCACCAAAGTTTTCAGACCTAAAAACGATACGCTTGAGAATTAACGCAAGACCCCAAGAAACCGTCATGGCCTTCCAAAACCAATTCGTAATCTTTCCAATAAAACTATCATAAATGACATCAAAATTTGTCCTAATATCTATTGGAGAGCTTCAAGAAAAACAATTGAAACCCCACAAGAATCTGCCCATCTCTCACTACAAACAGTTGGGGTAGGTAACCACCCCGGTCCTTTCTTTCTACCCTCTTTTCATCTCGATATAACCTCTTTAAATCGATTGGCAGGTCACAACAACCAGTATCGTATATGTACTATCAGATTGAGTGAAAATAATGTCTCAGCTACAAAGACAAACAAAATAATGTCTCAGCTACAAAGACAAACAGACAAGTCTTCGTATTTCTTGCCTTCGTTTTTCTCTTACATTCTTCAGGCGATCGCCGTTTCCACACATGCATTAACTGACCAATATTCCTTTTGATTGCTTTGAAGGACTGAATGCTCCGAAAGACGATGCCGTTTCCGGGACCTGACCGGGGGATTGTGAAAAAACCATGACAAGCCTTTCCACTCTCTTAGTTCGACAACATTCAGTTCCGCCACGACGGATCTGAGAAAGCCAACGAACATTAGGCGGGGTATATGGTTTGAAACAATCATACCCAACCTCATTTGCTTGCGTCGTAGCCCGTGCAACTACTTAGCGTATTTCGATTTGGGGACTCGGGTTTAAGGCAAATTCCCTACGAAGTTTGTGCCAAATGACTCGGGTAAACACCGAGTCGAGTAGCTCGGACTTGGGAAAACACCAAGTCGAGTAGATCAAATACTGAGTCCGAGCTACACGACTCGGTGTTTACCTGAGTCATTTGGCACAAACTTTGTAGGGGACTTGCCTTAAACCGGAGTCTCCAAATCGAAATATGCCAAGTAGTTAACACGGGCTATGGCGCAGGCAAATGAGGTTGGGTTTGATTGTTTCGAATCATATACCCCGCCTAATGTTCGTTGGCTTTCTCAGATCCGTCGTGGCAGAACTGAACGTTGCTGAATTAAGAGCGTGGACGGGCTTGCCGTGGTTTTTTCACTATCCCCTAGACGAGTCCCGACAACAACTTCGTTTTCCCAGGAGTTCAGGTCAGTTACCTCCATGTTCCGTGCCCGCCGTCCTCCAAAGCAATCAAGAGAAATATTGGTCAGTTAATGCGCGTGGAAACGACGATCACCTGAAGAATGTAAGAGAAAAACAGAGGTAAGAAATATGAAGACTTGTCTGTTTGTCTTTGTAGCCTAGTCATTAGTTACACTCAATCTGATAGTGCATATACAATACTGGTTGCTGCGACTTGCCAGTCGATTTAAAGAAGTTATATCGAGGCAAAAAGAGGGTAGAAAGAAAGGACCGGGGTGGTCACGTACGCCAACTGTTTGTAGTGAGACATGGGCAGATTCTTATGGGGTTTCAGTTGTTTCTCTTGAAGCTCTCCAATAGATATTAGGACACATTTTGATACCATTTATGATAGTTTTATTGGAACGATTACGAATTGGTTTTGGAAGGTCATGACAGCTTTTTGGGGCCTTGCGTTAATTCTCAAGCGGATTGTCTTAGGTCCAAAAATTTCGGTGGTTCGACGAAATGCAATGGCCAGTAGCACCTCTGTATCTTATGGCTAGCTATATGATTAAAAAACCATTTTTTTAAAAGTGTTAAGTTGGTTTTCTTGCGTTTTATGACCTTCATTTTCCTAGTTAAGATCCTGCTGTCCATAATAAAGACTTTGGTACATACGTAAATTAAACGTTTGTAACAAAGGCTGCACGCGGGTTGAATCTCTCAAACTCTTCAACACGGCAATATTTCTGATATTGGTTGTCGAAGTTTCATGACTGTTTCATTGTAGGTGGGGTGTTCTTCTTGTGAGTGTAATTTTTCATGTGCCTCTCTGCGATGAGCTATGGTACGACAAAATTTCTGATATTGGTTGTGGAAGTTTCATGACTGTTGCATTGTAGGTGGGGTGTTCTTCTTGTGAGTGTAATTTTTCATGTGCCTTTCTGCGATGAACTATGGTGTTTCCTTGCTGGCTTGTGTTGATATCATGCACATATTCTAGGCGCCGCTAAGGAAGTTGGAACAGATGCTTAAGATGGCTCAGAGCTTTATCGACAAGCTTTACCAGACGCGTTTCAGAGGCCTTTCTTTCTCAGCACCTGCCGTGGCGTCAAGGACAACTGAGGCTCAACTGGTAATCTTTGTGTAAAGTTTCTAACAAATCAATGGTTCTATTTCCTTTCAGACCTTTTTGTTACAAAATTCTGCAGATTTCATTAAAGAGCTAGATTGGTCACTTTTCGAGGTTCTAAATAGATCAGGGAAACCTTTTTCTGTTTTCTCAAGTTCATAAAACAAATCCGACATTTTGAATTGCTAATGTTTCATTATTAACAAAGAAGTTTTTCCACTTTTTTCATTTTGGACCTTTATTATTTAAAAATTCCACGTAGAGCTCAAATTTGTCAGGCATCAAAGGTTTTCAACAAGACAGGGGAAAGGCCATGGTTCTTAACACATCTAGAGAGTGATATTTATGCGGCATAATACGTTCGAGCACGTTGTTTTATGACAGTTGCTTTTTTTCTCCGAAGGTACGAAGTGTCCTACAGATGCTACAAGGATTCTCAAGTCCTCTCTTCTACTGGGATGATAGAGAGCATACTTTTCATGTCAAGAATGACATCCACGTCGCACACCTTTCTTTGTCAAGTTTGAGTGACATACTTAGTCGGTTCATCCATGCTGCTGACTGCTTACAACTTGTTGAAGGGTTCGTCAAGCACATTATAACATATTCCCAAATGTATCCACCTACCATGAAGGCCTTCACAGATTCTGTTTTTGAAAGGTTAAAGGTATATCACTTGTTAGTTGTTACTTCACAAACAAAATAGTGTACGGCTGTGGGTCTGCATTTCAGCCTTCCAGACTTTCTGGTAACATATTTTTTGCTTACGCAATTTATGGTGTTAAGATTCGTCTGTATAGATTCTACGGAAGATTGCTTTAAACGAGGAGGAGAAATCAATTAAATTAGACAACGGAACTAAGACCACACTTTTGGCATTAGTAGAGAATTTGAAGTGGTATGTCAAAATTTTGTCGTTGTTTACTAATGGCTTTAGATGCATTTGCTTAGAAATACTTCATAAATTTTCACCTTTGTTTCTTATTTCTATTACTGCAAATTTGTAGCAACCTCCTAGTGTGTATACAACAGAGAACACCTAAAAGTGAAAAGAGCAATAAAGAAATTGCAAGGAGAAATTAGCGTGGGAAATATTAGATTTTTTTTTTTAATTTGTAATTTTCTCCCTTTTAAAGGAAATATAAGTTTTCTCAGGTGGTTGTCATAAATTTTGTGAACGGTATGATCAGCATCGTATTAGTCTTCCATATCCAGTATGTGCTTAGTAAATCAAGCATTAAGTAGTACAGAGTTAGTTTTATGTGGTCGGTTAAACAAGTAACAGTAGAGGAAGCAGAACTTGCAATGGTGTGTAATCTTCTAAGATGAATTAGCATGAATTGTGTTAGTTTTATAATTACCAGCATTACATGGTTATTTCTTCTTTATTTTTTTTTCTCTTACATGGTTTGCTTGATCACATAACTTGCAGTATCTGCACTGGAGCTGAATTTCTGCTGCAAATTGTCAGGGAAGCTGTTCCTTGCCACTATCTTGATGCACAATATTCTATACATGCTAGTGAGATGGCAGTCCATATTCTGGATTATCTTTATCTGAAGTTGAGTGAAGATTGTTTGGTGCAAGATGGCGAGGTTGATTAAAATTTCTATGTGTTGACAGTTTGAGCCTTTCGTCAGGTTGTTCTGAAGAGCTGATATTGTTTTCAGGATGCAGCATATTACACACTGTTGATTTTGTTCATCAGCAGTCTACAGCCACTCATGCAGGATCTCGATGATTGGCTTTATGAGGGAATACTTGATGACCCATTTGAAGAGGTACCTGTTGTTTTATGCATTTGTATTTACCTTGTTGGGTTATAAGTTTTCACCATAACAATTAAACACCAAAATTGCAGTATATGATCTGAATAAAGTTCTATTTGTTAAGCTAGGTAGGTGGTGCATCTCCTTCTCTTATTAGCAACCAGAGCTCGTTCCTTTTTTTTTATAAAACTTTGGTCTAAATTACACAAACTTTTCTATTTTGCTTTCCTTTTTCTCCTTCAATCAATGGTTTTTCCTGAAAATTTTCTTGTATTGGATTTGCTACTGTCTCTGAAACCTTTACAAGACACCATGTTGTCTGATATGCATCGGCCTCTATTGACCTTTTAAATTATTTTAAAAGAAAAAGTAAAATATTTTTCTATCATTCTTTTTGTTACGAGAGAGAGAGAGAGAGAGAGGCGGAAAGTCCTCCTTCATTACGTGACCCTAATCTCTATTAAAAGATTAGGGTTAGGGAAAATTACAAGAGAGGTCCACTAAATATAACAAAACATTTAAAGAGATCCTCCCCGTCTTATTAATATTTCAGAAAACCCCCTTTTGTATCTTTAACACTTTTATTCAAATGTTGGCCGGAGATGAATCAGCTGATATAGACCCATATCCCCTCAATTTGGCCCATGTGGGCTGATCTTTTATAGGCCTATCCATTGTTGCAGAAAACGTCAGCTAATACTCCTGGATGCTGATAACATTGCCTGCAACCGTGAAGATTTTTTTTTTTTTTGGGCGGGGTGGATTGGGGTGGGGGGAACCAAATAAGGAAAGAAATAAATCATGGGATTTTATTAACAGCTTTTTCCTTTTTTCTTGTTTATGACCAATCATTTTCTAACTTCTTGTCATACGTGTGTTGTTTTTACCAGTTATTTTTCCATGCAAATGATGCTATAACAATTGATGAGGCTAGTTTCTGGCAAAAGGGCTACAGTTTACGTCTAATGGTGTCTCGTGCTATTAACAGAGATGATATTACTTCCAGTTCCGCGAAACAATTACTGTTTGGAAAATCTGGCCTTGCAAAATCAAGGGTTGATGCCAATGACACTGTCTGTCCTCTGTTTCTGCAAGAGTTAGCCAAGCCAATTGTGTCAGCTGGGAAGTCACTACAGTTGTTGAGGCATGTACCTGGGGTGCATAGTTATGTCTATAACAAAGAAGAGGAATTTGAGAACTCAAGTTTCTCTGCTTTGAAAAGTTCTACTACTGGTAATCTTTCAGAAACTATCATGGCCAGTCTGGGTACTAAAACAAGAGGTTTTTTGTTGCTGGAAGATAATGAACTCACAGACAGTGCTTACCCTGACAATAAGCCTGCGAGTCAAGTGAAGCATATGCTGCATACAAAAGGTGTTGCAGGTTTGACATTGTCTGAGTTGTTCTGTATATCTTTTGTTGCTTTGGCTGCTGATAACATTCACCTATGGAAGTACTTCAATCAAGAATATCCATGGGCTTCTGAGATAGCTAGGATATGTAAGTCTTTTATGGATGAGGAGAACCTTGAAGATAATAGCTTTGACAAGAGGCCAGCTTCAACTTCCAAGGGCAAAATCTGGTGTAAATTTTTTAGAGAAACAATTTTGCGGAAGGAACATGTTAGCAAAGAGGGAGGGAATGTTTGTAGAGTGCATGATCTGTCTGGCAAAGCTACTCTAGGTAGACCCTCGATTAAGCATTTATCACCTCATAACCCACATGTAGGTATATGTTCTAGATTATTGGAAAAGAACCATCCTTTGTGGGAGAAATTAAGTGTATCCACTTTCTGGTTTCTCCCCCCCTTAAATGACAAGCCGCTGCGAGAGGCTATTTTTGGTAGGAGCAATGACCACATAGCGACAGATTATATCTCTTGCCTTGGGCTTTCCAAGTTGGGCCGCAACAGCTTTAAAGATGTAGAAGCATTATATCCTTTTCCAACTGTTCTTCCATGTTTTCAGGTAACAATTCATTTTTTTTTATAGTGGTTTCTCTGTTAAATTGGTCATTTATTGTCCATGGTATTATTGTGGTGTCGTTTATAACTTTATCCTCAAACAGGAAGGTCTCCCTGTTATGGATTTCTTGCCGTACCAAAAAAACAGCAGTGTTGTTTTAAGAGTGCTCAGCTGGATCCAACATTTAGACGTTAAGATACAGCTACTTCCTGTGGTCATAGTTCAGGAATGTCTTACAGTCTACATAAAGAAGCAGGTTCCTTCTTGTTGCCCAATATATAAGTAATCAACATTGGCTAATCTAAGAAGAACAGACTGCTGAAAAATTGGTGTGTATTCCAGGTTGATTATGTAGGTAAGCAGATTCTGTCAAAGTTGATGAACAGCTGGAGGCTGCTGGATGAGCTTGCTGTATTACGCTCCATTTACTTGTTAGGTTTAGGACCTTCAGGTATTACATAATTTTCTGGGTCCTTATGATGGACTATGTTTATGCCTTAAATATTTTCACCATTTCAGGGGACCTACTTCAACAGTTCTTGACTGTCCTATTTGACAAACTAGATGAGGGTGAACCATGGGATGACTACTTTGAACTGAATACAATGTTACAGGTGTGTTTTCCTTGTAAGGTTTTCCTGTTCATTAATGTGCACATGATGTGATTATGCTTGTTTGATACAGGATTCTATCAGAAACTCAGCTGATGGCACGCTTTTAGATTCCCCAGATTCCCTAACTGTGACAATTTCAAAGCGTCATAACGAAGATGGTGATGAAAGCCAGCCTAGCCTGGGTCTAAGTTTGCTTATTAGCGGCAGCCAATTCTTTGGGATCAATGCCTTCGACATGCTTGAATTTACTTATAAGGTGTCAGATAATGGCTGAGGTTTCTATTTTGCATGATTTACCCCATTCCTAAAGATTTTGCAGTTTTGTTAATGCAATAGGTATCTTGGCCTTTGGAAGTTATTGCTAATCAAGATGCAATGAGGAAGTACAATCAGGTCGAGAGTTGACTACACACTTTTTTTGTACTTACTATTGTTATTGCTGTCATTATTCTTTCTCATGAATTCCTGTTGATTGTAGGTGTTAGCCTTCTTACTGAAGGTGAAACGTGCAAAATTTGTTCTTGATAAAACACGCAGATGGATGTGGAAGGTAGGGGTTGCATGCTTAGCGGATATTGTAAGATGTGGTGCTTTATATGAACTAAACAATACTGTACACAAGAATGTTCCTTATAGTATCAGTATTACTGCATGATGAAAGACAGTTGTCTTGATTAGGAAATTGAGTATGTGTACACTATTTAGCACATGTCGAATAGCAGAAATTTGGTGCTGGAATAATTTAGGGATGTACTTTCTGTAGGAACTTGTTGCAGTGATGGGAAGAGATCCACACCTTTGTGTGCATGGACATGCTTTAGTGGAATTGCTTATAGTTAACATTGCAAAATTGTCAGGAAAAGTAAACATAATTGGATTGATTTGAGAAATGGACACAATAAAAGAAACTCTTCCAAGTTCTGTGATATATATTAGCATCATATAACTTTTACACATTATTTTTTCCTTAACAAAGTTGTTGACTGTATTGATTTTACTATGACACAATCATGTAAGTTTTTTTCGCTGCAAGCATGCAGGGGAGACCCATCCATTTATAAGTGACTTACTTAGCCTAGAACTTTCAAATTGAGAGGGCATATATTCAAGTAAAAAGTAGAATGATGCCAATTTATTGAAAGCATGTATTTTCGTGATCATATTTAACTAAAAATAAGTAAATAAAACTCGAAATGGTACTATAATGGCAGCAAGTTTCTTGTGCTAAGTGATGGCATTCAGAAATCAGTCAAATTATAGGAACAGTTTCCCAGAAACGGAGTTCCTCATATGCAGATAGAGTTTAGTAACCATGTTATAAATGATGGTTTTGTATCATTGATCTCGTAGATTTTATAAAATTTATGTTTCCCCTTCTAAGAACTTCTTTGGCAATTCTGGACATAGTGCTTGTGAAGCAGATGTGGTCGGTCAGTTTAACCTTTGATTAGTTTGATTAGTTTCTCATTAGTGAGGTGTTCTCAGAGTGATTTTTTTTTGTTCTTGTTACATCTATAATTATCAAAAGCTTAGTGGTGTACGTGTTGTTGCTACTCAGGATAGGTGCTCTTCAATTGTCAGTCACAAGCATCACTTGTTACCTCAGCAAAAACTTCTACATTTTGTGGATGCGTTTCACCAATATGTCATGGACCGAGTATGCTGGCTATCTTTTTGGCTCAAACTTCTTTTGCAATTTTTGATGAATTTGACCAATTTCATGGGCCGAGTTCAACTTGAATCTCATTGCAATAAGCTCATTCTGTTTTAAAAAGTCATCTGCCCTTGATCAATTAGGTTCTTCACAATGCTTGGCTCGAACTTAGCGAAGGAATGGGCTCTG
Organism: Nymphaea thermarum; assembly: GCA_011799765.1. Lineage (NCBI taxonomy): Eukaryota > Viridiplantae > Streptophyta > Magnoliopsida > Nymphaeales > Nymphaeaceae > Nymphaea > Nymphaea thermarum. Next base: position 305,804 of record JAANDH010000050.1, read on the forward strand.
CCAGATCCCTTGATGAGGTGATAGAAGTGCATGAATCATATTTAATATCTATTCAGAGGCAATGCTTTGTCGCTTCGGATAAACTGGTGTGATTCTTGGAACCTAGTTGGCCTTGTTGATGCATTCCCAATGTATGATGCGTAACAAAGTCGTCATATTTTTGTTGCTTGCAGTTGGTGTTAATTGCAAGCCGTATTAAGAACATTCTGGGATTGGCCCTCGATTTCCATGCCATACAACGCACTCTTCGTTCTGGTGGTGATGCACCTGCCATCAAGGCAAGATGTGAGATGGAAGTGGATCACATTGAAAAACAGTTCGACGATTGCATCGCCTTTCTTTTAAAGGTTTTGTCCACTAGTCCCCCACACCTTTTTCTTTCTGGCCTGAACTAACCTTGTGGTGTTCCATACAGGTCTTACCTTCAAAGACAAATGTTGGTCACTTTCCTCATTTAGCAGATCTGGTAACCAGAATTAACTACAATTACTTCTATATGTCTGATGATGGTAGCTTGTTGACGGTGCCTGGTGTTGAAACTACTGCTTCAAGAGCAGGGCAGCCAAAAACTTAGCACGCAGATGTTCTTAATTTGAAGATTCACACGTGGTTGTATGTTTCCTGGGATTTTTCCATTATTTCATCTTTCATTTAAGCTCAACTTGAGGGAAAAAACCATGATAGAGAAAATCTGGTGCACACTAGCAGCCAGACTCTTTCTCACTTAAACTTTCATTTACACTGAAAAAAGGGATTATAAGGGTATAAATAAGAACCCAACAACATTACAAAGTGGATCAGGTCCAGAACTAAACCCGAAACAACCAAACCTGTCAACAGAAATAATAACTTCTGTTTCTTATCTTTCCATATCTCTTGCCTTTGGTTGATATAGAGTTTGGAAAATGTCTATATAATTTTGCTGTAGTTTATAAACTTAATAACTTAACCTGGTCTCTGAATTGTGATTTCGGAAGGATAAAGTATAGCATGAACAATGAACTCTCCATCAATTTATTTAGACTTGAAATTTCCTTTTTTCAATTGATCAACTGTAGATGTTACTGTGGACTATGTGAAACAGTGAAGGACATTCTAAATCTTTTTCTTTTCCGTTACTTGTGGGTGGTCGGGCCACTGCGAAATGGGAAAAAGAAATACTTATCCGGGGATGCCGTTCAATTCAATCTTGGCAGGTTTGGCTTTTGTAAACAGAGAAGCAAACGTACCTCCAAGATCCATGACAAAAGAAACACAAACCGCTTACAGGGAAAGGGCCTAGCCAGAAAACGTCCAATAATGCAACTTAAGAAACGGACGAGTTTTGGTTTGGGTGACTACTGCTTCGTTGTTTCCTTCGAGTTAATGTCTCCATCTTCAACCGTTTCTACACACCGTAAAAAAATGTCAAAAAGGAAACTCCGTTTGCATTTCTGCTGGGGAAACCGATCGCCTGCATGAGTGAGCTGCACGAGTCGATCTTTAGGGCCCTGTGCGGGCAATGGTAAACTGCAGATGAAGCGGTTGTCTGGAAGGCGTGCGTATGGTGGGATTGAAGACGAAATCATGGAAAGGTTCCCACTTAGAGAGCACAACGTGACTCGAAAAATCGCACGCCGAAGTCTGTCTAACGTTCATGAATCCTCTTCGCATCAATCTGTCCGGCTTCCATGTTCCTGTGGAAACAGTGAAAAAGAGTTGGTTGTCATCAGCTCGCCCACGATTATAGTACATAGAACGGTATGATTGCATGCTAATCCCATTTAGTTCTCTAATGTAACATTGCTATTATGCAGTTACGTAATGAATTATCTATGAGTTTTTAAGTTTTCCCATAGGGCATATTTGCCAATACAGCACAGTTGACTTCATATAAGTAATTATTTAATTCTCCAATGTACTTATGTAACAACACAATTAATTTATTTTTATTATTCAAGTTTCATGATTGAGATGTATTATATACAGTTTGTTAATCATGAATTTAAAGGTTTCAAGTTCAAACTTCGAAGTTCATATTCATACATGCTTCAATAAACTTGATCAGGTATACACCATGCCTCTTTTATGCTTCCAACCACATTAGACATTTTGAGTTTTGACTTGTACGTCATATTAATTATTATCTAAGCAATTTGGTTATATAATTTGATGTTGTTCATATATGACCGTTTATGTTCATATTATGATGCTGTTTGTGTAAAATATGCGTTTTTGAACCTTACCTTACAGTTGCACGACCATGCAATTACATTACTCTTTTAATATAGATCACGTTATCTGCTTAAAATAGATTGTGTCATGCACTAGTTACACATGCATCTCTTACAATGTGCACGTAAGACAAGTCAAGCCATACAATGTTGAACGGTGCTTATTGTTAGATGTTGTGCACTATTTAATTGTTATTGCATAGTTATGCAATTGTAAATTGTATCTAATTGACTTAAACCAGTCGATTTGCCGAATCACCTGGCTGACCTGATGATCCCGTTGTGTGTCAATCCAAGTCCGATTCTCGATACCTGACCGAGCCGCCGAATCAAACCACTAACCCGATTTACTACCAATTCAAGTCCAATCCTTGAGTTTGCGCAACTTTAATTCAAATATATTCCGAACATGGTTTCGTAGATAGGGTTTAGAGATTTCTTAGATGAGGGTCTTAAAGGGTTCTAAGGCTCGTCCGATTTTAGACCTTAGAAGACAGACATGGGCTCACTCTAGGTTAGATCATGGTCATGCATGAGATAGGGTTTTCAAAAATGGTTTATTTCGAAGTGATCATCAAAAGCAAACTAGGAAATGAAGATTTAGGGCACCAACCCAAACTGAACTCGGAAAGAACCTGGTATCTGACCACATATGAACGAAAAAACTGAAAAATGAACACCACGATTAATCATAAATGAGATCAGAAATAGAGCTGCACGCCGAGTGTCATGTCAAGAGCACGACAATCGTCAGTGGATCTGTAAAATCACAATTGAGCTCAATCCAAAGAAGTGAGCACAAACTAAGTTAATGATGCTTAGATTTATACTGAAAAATATGACTCCAGCTACTGCGTAGTTATTGTTAAGCTCAACTTGATCTCAAATCTGACAAATAAATGAGATAGTGACACTATAAAAGTGGGCATATTAGTGTAGAACTGCAATCTTGAATGTAGAACTGAAAGCAACCCAGTTTTACTAAGGTTGCATTCAGACGATCTTGAACTTGAGTAAGCTTGAGGACGTCCTCATAATCAATAAATGGCAGATGATTTGGTTCAAATAGAGGTCTTCGGTTAGAGTTGATTGGTTCTGACCGACGTGAAAGTTGGCAAGCTTGTCTAGCGACTCTCGAAGACTTATAGAGCCGAACATTATCCTACTTGAGATGGTTTCAAGCAATTCTCAGAGTTCCACATATATTCTGAAGTTCAAGGGGAAGTTGCATGGGATATGCTCTAATTTTGACTCTTTTCAAACTAAGGTTGATAGTAAAAGTCATTGTTGAGGTAGTCTTTGGTGTGCAACTAACTAACTGCTATTTTGAGTCCCTTCTCTTCGATCTCTTTCTCTTCCTAGCAATTGTGCCTCCGAAAAAACTGTTCCCTCCTCTTCATTCCTGTGCTCCTTTTTTTTTTATCTAAATGAAAAAACCAAAAAACCGAAGAAGAATGGGAGGAACGACTATGGCAACACAGTAACTTCATGTTTGGCCCTTCCTCATAACCATTAACTAGTTGGCGTCCTAGAGAAAGGAACACAGATTCACAAGTAAAACAGGGGATGACTGTCGCACGGAACTTTTGTCAATCAAATGACACCTTAGTAGCGGGGCGGGACGAGCGTGTGTCAGGGTGAAAAGCTGATCCCACTAGTCGGTCGCCCCTGCTCTGTCCTTGATCCAATCTTATAATCTCTTTCTTTGATAAGGTACGACCAAGTCCTGTGGAGACCAAAGGTGGACCTTGTCAGGGTTAATGGCCAGCCCGTACATAGACACACAAATGAAGCAGATCGAGTCGATTGAATCATAAACTACAAGACTATCTAAACAAATATTCAATGTTGCTGCAGAAAAGTTTATTGATTGAGCACATGAAAGCTTGGAATATAACAGATGTGTTTGTAAGCATTACAAGGCACGAACGAAGTGAGGTTCTTTAATTTTCCTGTTTGATCGAAATCCAGCCCGTAGAAAGGATTCATACAATTAGATTAAGACAATACATTTGGTTCGTGTCCACAAACGGATCAAATATTTAAGTCAGACCTATATTTTTACCTAACCAATTTTATTCTAATGCGCGTGTTATATTTGAAAACATGATTTCATTATAATTATTCGGGGTAGTTTGACAACGACAATAATACTATGTCACCATTCTAAAAGTGTCTGCCTCTAAGTAAAATTAAAGCAACACTGTGTTGCAGTGTTAATATGAATCTACCATAATCTTTTGGGACAGATATAAGCCATACGATGAGATGTCAGTATTCCAGACATGGGTCCAATATGGTTTGCTATTAAACAGCTAATTTTAAATTATATTAACAATTTAAACTTATGGGTTGACTATGAAAACAACTTTGCCAAACAAATTGTGTTGGATATAGTGTTCATTTTTACAAACCCATTTATGCAACATTCCTTGTATCTTTTTTAGGGTAAAGTTAGGGAAGTGTAAGAAAGTTATTCACTTGTCATGTGAATAGCGCCCAAAGCTGAAATGTGGAATTTCCGGATTCATATATAGCTGATATGTTTGAAGTCAACAAAAAACAGACGCTGGTCCAAGCCACGGAAAGAAAAAGGGATCTCGGATCACTCTATTACTGCAGAGGACTCTCCGTCATAGGAAAGCGACTACCATTTTATCAGTCTCTTTTTGGGCAACTATGTCAGGTCTAACTAATTCATGTTGGAGTTGTTTGGTGGCTGGAATACTTTGTACATATTATATGAATCTGCCACAATAACTGGAGCAGACTTATAAAACACTTGAATGAGTGTTGCATGAAGCTACTCCAACAATTGAAGTAAGTTCATGAAAAACTCAAAGAAAGTTCATGAAAAACTCAAAGAGTATTCTGTTTACCGAACAACCCCTTTAATATTCTCCTGAGAGGGGAAGGGAAGAGGGAGAGAGTGGACACATTGCTTAACGTAAGTAAAAACTATTTTGCTTATGATTTTAGTTGGAAAATTGGTTTCATAAGTATGCAATTTGATGCGTAAAAATAGCAAAGTCTCTAAAGATATCAGTTGAATAAACGACTATATAGATCAACATGTACATGTGAATGCAACGATGTGCTTTGCGTAAGTTTACCTGCAAACCTAAGCAAGTTCAGGGATCCCATCACAAACAACAGTTTAACATAGATAAGAGTCCGCCCATGAATGCAGCCACTCGCCATATATGTCTCATTGATAATGATCGGTAGAAGCACATAAACTATTCCTAAATCACACTATTATTTATGTTACGATCGGACCCTGATGAATTAAATCACAGACAAACTACATTATAATGGGAGTTAAGGAATAGGGATGGATTTTTTACTTGAATATCCACATTGCGGAAATGTGCATTACAGTTTAAACCCAAAGGCTGACTTTTAATAAACTAAACATCTAATGGTGTTCTCCGCGACCAGTAAAAGCCGCACACCTAAAGTGCTTGTTTCGAAAATCAATAAAACTTTATAGTTTTCCATATCATTTTGCTCCGGCTCCTGCCGGAAAGTGACTTGAAATTTGGACACAGCCTGCTTTTGCAGTTAGAAATTACTTGAAATGGAACGGGTGGCGTCCAGTGCACAAAAGGACGCACTTCGCTGTTGACAGTGGAAGAGGAGGGGCAAGGGTTGGGCGGGACACACATCTTTCTGATGGCGTCTAAAGCCAGCAGGGTCCCACGTTCTCCCTGAGGGCAAAATTGCTGACCACGTAACGTGATAAACCAACCCCAGCATCCGATTCCTAACTTTGTTTCGGGAACACTCACCCCTGCACATGCAACCCACTTCAAATCCCCTAACGCTACAACTCTTCCTGCGGTGCCGCAGATACTTTCTTTTCTCTTCCATTTCTTAACTTTAATAATTAATTATATTCAGCCTTCTCTTCTAGACTTCTACCACTAAAATGCATAAAGCCACCTAAGTTTTCTGCTAAAATGTACTCAAATTTTTGGTATTGCTGTTTTTCCAATGATCTCGCCATGTATTAATACCTCCTCTTGCTGCCACGAATGTTCTCTTGGTGCTAGAATTAAGCCGTTACCTTGCTTTATAAGGAATGATGACAACGTGATCGTAGAAAAAAAGGTAGGCCGTTTGATGGCCTGGAAATATATTTTTGAAAATATAGAAAATGGAAAAATAGAATGAGAAAAATCTTTCCGATTCTCATTTTGATGTGTGTGTGATAACTGAGAAATATATTTCCAGAAATATATTTCTGTGTTTGATGATAAAGAAAGATATTTCCAGATTTTCAAAAATATATTTCTTAGTTTGATATAACATATTTTCAGATAGAGTGGGAACCAAAAGAAGGTGCACATCGACAAAGAACAATGACCCAATGCCTCTTATTTCACATTCATCAATCATTTTGTCAATCACATCTTAGATTTGGTCACAATTTACTTAATAAAATATGTAGTTGAAAAACTAAAGGCCTGTAAAGTCTCTAAAATGTTGTGTAAAGCATCATGGACAATTCATTTTTAATGAGAAAAAAATTCACAAAGGAACATTGGAGGACAAAACGAGTTTCCTTCCATTATGTTCTTCAATTAATGAGTAACATTAATAAGACAAAAGAGATAATGAACATTACAAGTTGATTAGCCGACTATTGAGGGCTCTGCATTCTTGAATAATTTCATCTTCATCAAGCAGCTTTTCCAAAGTATAATTTTCTTTGTCAAGAATAGAGTCCACCTGAAAGTGGAGGTGAAACAAATAACTTGTCAGCATTGAACAACCTAAATACTCTAAAATTAGATAATTAAGAACGACACAGTTCTTTTGAGTGCAACATAACCTTCTAGTTCACTTGGCTGTCAAAGCAATTCAAGACATACAGTATAAGCAGCTCTCTTTTGAAAGCTTAATAACTCAATGGCCACACAAAAAACAGTGTAGGGCCGCTAAACACTTGCACACCGTTAAGAGAAAAAACAGAAACATTTTCACATACAGATTACAAACAGCAGCAAGGATGTTCCAATTTATGAAAACTAAAACCACAGCAAACAAAAACCATCACTTTTCTGGGTTACAAAGGACAGCCTCAGAGACAAACCTGTGCTTAAGGAGGGAGTTTGGGATCGAAGAGGGCTTCACAAAAGGATAACCAAGCAACAACATATGCAACAAGATGTCCTACAAAAACATACCTCAAATTCATGCAATTAGTGATTCAGGATAATACTAGCCTAAAAGCAGAGCATAGTACATCATTCACACATTCGGAAGCGGATCCTAGGTGGCCTTATTAATTAGCGACATTATTCAAATGCATGAACATAAAAAAGAAAAAACAGATAACTGAAGTAAAACAATTATCAAAAATTCACATCTACCATGTTCCCCAAAGAAGTGAACTAAGTATTAATGCTACCTAATGATAATATTACCAACGCACAGATCTGAATTTTTTCATCTTTGTCAAAGTGCTAATCCTCGAGCAACTGTCTCAGTCACTATGAAATTTCAGTTACCATGTTTCTGCAACACATTTTCCATTTAACAGAAAAACAGCTTCCAGCCCCAACTCATAAATTCCTTCATCACTGGCCAACAACACGGTCAAGGAAGACTGATCAAGCATGCAATTTTGCGCTCTCTCATATCCTAAAATTTCTTAATTGGAGAACCGAATACGAAAACTAGATTTTCAGTCGCTAGCACCATCCTCTATAGTACATCTAATATAGCAAAAGAATTAAAAAAGAAACCGGGGATTCTGCAAGGGACTGGAACCAAGCAAAGGGCAATACCGGAAAAACTTACCTCCACGGTTGATGCTGAGCCCGAACTCGAGGATTATCCAGCAGAGGTCACACCCGAGCCCCGTCTTGTTGGGGCAGTTGACGGTAATGACCGCCGGCTCCCCTGCTTTCAGGGCAAGCCGAATGAGCACGACGTCGTCGCAGGGCAGGCCTATCTCGCCGTCGGAAAACTCACAACTAGTCGCTCGCCTTCCCCCGAGAGGGAAAACCGACAGGTTCCCCGGCTAAGGACGCGAAACTCCTTCCATTTAGAGGAGACGAGAAAATAAATACGACACAAAACAGACCAGCAAGAGAAAGACAGTGAGGAGGGAACATTCGCACGCTTCACCGAGATCCTGTATTCCTAATTCCACCAAAGTGGAGGGGCTATGGGAATCTGTCGCCCTGAATTCTGCAAGCAAAACCCCTAATCTTGATCCCAGAAAACAAATAGGGAGAACCCGCAGTTCAACAAGCAAAACCCCTAAAATGATGAAATACATTGGCAGGGATTGGAGAATAAAAAGGCAGCAAAAGAATAAAAAGCTCACAATGGGCCAAGAGAGACGACGAGGGAGACAGGAGGGAGGCGATGCAGCAGGAGGGACGCGTTGCGACAGGAGGGAAGCGATGCAGCAGCGTGAGGCAGTGGCAGAGGATGAAGATGAGAAGAAGAAGACGAGGCAGCGGGCGGAGGACGAACATGTTAAAAGAAGACGAGGCAGCAGCAGCGTGGGGCGAGAGGCGAAGGACGAAGATGAGAAGAGGAAGACAAGGCAGCAGCAACGTGAGGCAGCGACGGAGGAAGACGAGGCAGCAACCCGACTCGATCTCTAACGGGCAGAAAAATAAACCCGGAAATATGTTTCCACCCCTCGCGGTGGAAACATATTTCCGGGAAAATATTTCCAATTTCAAGTTTAACGGTAAAAAGAATATGTCTGAGTTTGATCAAACGGAAAAAAAATTTTAAATTTTTTTCTTAAGCTACAATGAATTTTCGGCCCATCAAACGGTCCCTTATAGGAGGCCACCTCTTTCCTTAATAAATTAGATCAACTTTTAAACGAAGAAAAATATAACTTTCCTGTAACATGCAGAACGACAAAATCAAGGCGACGGAAATCAGGATTCAAGAAAGTCGGCTACATCACATGCTCATCAGCCGGCTTCTGTTACGGTGTTACCTCTGCGTGTGTACATCTATATACATACATAAAAATTAGTTTATTTTCACGTTTTTGCTTTGCAGTAATCAAATACTCTGAAAAGCATCAAGAAAGAAGGTAGGCCATCTTCTGGAGTGATCTGGTGCTCCTCATCAGAATTTGAAACAGTAAAGAGGTCACAGTTTGAGAAATCTAGCAACTTTTTTTTTTTTTAAATCATCATATATAAGAAGCCCTCGCACAAACCCGGAAAGGTGGTTGGCAAAATTCGGAGACAGACCATTGAGAGTCTCAAATACAGGAAGAACTTCAATCGTTCATTTGCCATGCCACTGCAAAACCTGCAACTTTGTTGAATTCCGGAAGTTCGTGAGATGAGCTTGGCAAAAGTCGGATGCCCATCAAGTTTTTCGGTAAAAGGCACTTGAGAATAACTGTGGCTCAACACAAAAGAATCACAGTGTCAAGGATTTCCAGTGTTCGTCCATGAAAGAAACCCAGGAAAATTTAGGTTTTTCCAAATTAAAAAAAAATGAAATTGAGAAAGGCAGGGCACATGGGCGACAGCAATGGAAAATGAATCTCTACAGGTTTCCACACAATCTTCAATTCAACTCGAATTAAATGCTGCGTACTGTTTCTAGAATTCCCTTCTTCAATGAAAAGGAGAAGGAAAGAAAAGAAGAAGAAGAAGAGAATTTGCAAGGGATTGGTTGGGTATAGTCATTGCTAAACAGAGCAACATTGCATTGAATAGTTGAATCTTTTTATTACATTACAACAATAGCATTTGCTCAGAGCAAAAATTGAAAACAAAGAGTTTTTAAAACTAAAGAGGTCTTTGAGCTCGGGTGAATTTCATGGCTACCAGGCCAAGATTGAAATGAAAGCCAGTTCGAATTAAACAAGATGAGAATCTGCTGTTTGATGTTATTTTTCACAAGCAAACTAATCAGTTCTTTCTAGGGGAACAGAAAATGGTGACAGAAGAACCATTGTGAGAGTCTAAACTCTAACAATCTGTTCGGGGGTCATTAATATAAATCACTGATTTAGCGTCAAAATTAAGAACTTGATACTCTTAATATTGATTGCCTAAACATAACGATGGTAACAAACTAGAGTAAGGATCAAAGCAAATTGCCCTCGACTATTAGTTGTGGGATTGGTGAATAGAATTAGTTCCTTCTGGAAGGCGTAGGTAGGTGGCTAGAATTGTTCATGGACAAATTTTCAGGTTAAAGATTATTGATCATCAGTAATGCAAACATAGCGCGATATTGGACCAAACAAGGACGAGGCATTCAGTAGTAAACCTTGTAACATGCATTCCACATTTCCCATATCTTTCATTGGCGCACCTAATGCTTCATGAATGCGTGAATGATCTTTCAGTTCCCATACCTAATGCTTCATGAATCATGATTGGTGAATATAAAAAGGTCTCTTGTTTTAAATATGAAAGACAAAACTACAAAAATCACCCAATTCGATGCCTGCCTATATGGGAAACGGTTCTTTATGCGATTCTGAGTACTATTGTAGAGAACATCGGTGCCAATAGTATGAAGAGGTTCAAGACATGAAGGCCACCTCTCCTTAATAAATTAGATCAACTTTTAAACCAAGAAAAATAAATTAGAAGTTATGAGGAAGGGTCAAACAGAAAACTTTGCCATAGTTGTCCCTCCCATTCTTCTTCGGTTTTTTGGTTTCTTCATTTAGATAAAAAAAAAAAGGAGCACAAGAATGAAGAAGAGGGAACATTTTTTTTTTGAAGGCACAATTGCTAGGAAGAGAGAGAACAAAGAGAAAAGAGTCAAAATAGCAGGTAGTTAGTTGCACCACTTAAGAAATGGGAGAGCTATATACTATATGTTATTGTACTTCTTGCAGAAAGATCTCATTTCTAGACACGGAAATAAGGCTGAAGTAAGTAAATATTAAATTCAAAATTATGGTAGACTGAATGGGAAAGGTTAGGTCGAAGGCAAAAGAAGAAAAGGATATTAAAAATGTAAAATTGTTGGGGAATCGTCTTAAAAACTGTGACTTTGAAATCTCCTTTTCCCGAAAATTATTTTAAGAGTAAATTCATTTTTTTTTTTTATATTTTAACATGGAACATGGGGATTGGTTGTGTCTTCTAACATAAGAGCTGAGGAGGGGGTGGAATCCTTTTAACACTTGTGGACTGATTTCACCTACCGGTTGTCAATTGTCATGCCAGAAGATGGAAATTGCTATGGGAAATGTGTGCACGTGAAGTGGTTACTTAAAATACTTTAATTCTTGAGTGGGTATCTGTAAAATATCATAAATAAAAATGAACCACCTTTTAAAATAACGGTAATTGAAAGACTGGTTTACGTCCCGCGATTAATTCATCAATGTGAATAGTCGTCGAAGTGTGCCCAAACAATAGGAAGATAACAGGCAAATTCTATCTTGAACTTGAGTACCTGGTAAAAAACAAGACCACGAAAAAACCCAAGCTGAGAAATTAGCGGTGTTGAATTTACACAGCTTTCTATTGCCACATTTTATGTAAAGGTTAAAATAAGAGCAATTATAATAATGACTATGCAGCATAACATATTAGCCATCTTATCATGATGCAGGTAAGGTAAAAAAAATAGCGGCAGCATAAATACGTTCTTTGTTCTCACCATTCTCTAATTAACCCATATATTTTATGTAGGAGCACTTCTCTAAATTAATTGAAACATATTCCCACATATTTTGTATTTAATTTATGAGGTATTGAACATTGTTCATGTCCTTCATAGCAACTCTTTTGTCAGTGTTCTTTGTTGGAGCCAACATTGTCAAGATTAAAGGGCATTTGCTGAAAATGCTTTGAAAGTCCACAGAGATAGTACCGTCAAATGAGTTATATCAAGTTAGTGTTTAAGTTGAGGTGGAAACCATACTTGGAAAACATGGCAAGCCAACCTGAGTTGACTCGGTTTGCCAAGGGACTGGGCCATGAGTCAAGTACTGACGTAATGCAACCAGGTTCTGGAAGACTCAGTTATGGGTTGGTTTATTCAGCTTGCAATTGCTCGATTGTAGTCTATTTCATTCAAGCACCATTTCTAACTATTACCCAATGTCATAATATACTATAGTTGTTTGCTAGAACTAAATTAATCTGAGAATGTTGTTTATTAGTTATTAACTTGTAGTTGTGTTCATAAACCATGGTTGTATTGTATTTACTTGATAGTTGCTTGCTATTTCATAGGTGTGTGAAGTTTTTTCATCATTTTGTAGTAAAATTACACCTATAAAAATCTATGACCAGAACCATATCATATTATTAATACGTTTTTCAAACACATCATGATATGTTTTCTATGTTGAATTGGTATTTATAAACACATCATAATATTAATATGTTTTTAAAAATATTTTCTCACAAAAATTTAAGAGGTCTAGCTATTTTATGTTTATATATATCCAAATCTTTTCTTCCTTGACTTCTGCCTTTTTTTAAAGCACTTTGATCATCTCCTGGCAATTCAAACAATAATATTACGATGACAATTCGTAAATATCACAACGATTATGTAACGAAGCCTTTCATTGTATATTTTGTAGTCCTTTTGCATACAGAAGAGAATACAGACAAGATGACAAAGATCAAAACCACGAACGGCACACACCATTAACATCATATCGAGACCATCCAGCCCATCAACAGAAGCAGAAATTTTGATGGTGAAGACACTCATCCGCAGACTAATATTATGGTTAGTCTATGAGTTGGAGAATGGAGAGAGTGCAAGATTCCCGAGATTCTTCAAATTCTGGTTCTGCCTGGTCAGAGCGGCAGCTCCTCCACATCCGCCTGGGGTTAATCCCGACTGGCAAAAGTCTGCAGTTTCGATGACACCCGATATCTTCCAGTTGACATCGTGATACTGCTTAGCCCTCAATTCCTCGATGCCAAACTCTAGGGTCAGCTTGGTGCAACGATCAGTCTTTTGCTTGAGCAGTTGGGAGATGTATGACAGCGTGGACGTTACTTTCTTTATAACTATTTCCATGGCAGTGATGTTCAAGCCGAAGAGGTTTGCATGGCGGCTCCTGCTGTCTGTCTGCAGCGTGGTGAAACAAAAGTTGTAGTCCTCTTTTTGCTTGCAAGGCTTCTTTAGGAGCTCAATCCCCTCTGCAACAGTTAACATGCATTGAGGAAGCAGAGAAAGACGCCAAGCGAAACAAAAGGCACATGATGGCAGAAGAAAAACCGGTGGTGGACATATTTGTTATGTATATATAGAAACAATAAAAATGAGTAAGCAAAAAACAAACATTAAAACACAAAGCAAGAAGAGAAACACAAAGCAAACCATTGACATGTCTTTAAAGATCAACTTGCACCTTCATTATCCACTATACTTATATACATAGAGTTTGTTACATAAATGGAAAAGAGAAACAATAGACACTTAATTTATGTTAAGAGTAACATGACAACGAATGAAAAAAAATAAAAGACAACAAAAAAAAAGGATCTACATCAACCAAGAAAAATAGGCAGGCTACAATAAAAACCCACCTTGCCCCAATAAACCTACCCTACCCTTCAGGGACGCGATAATCAGAGAGCAATTTGTGCCCACGCCTTCTACCCGATCACCATCATCATTATAAAAAGGGGGTTTATGTTTTACTATGATGACTTTTATGAATAAACGGGTATAAACAAGGGGCAGAGTAAAAGGGCTGGTGGTGGTATTCATTACCTGGTGATGGGTAGGTAATAATGACTTTTGTCAGTGCAACTGCTCTCCATAACCATCGCCAGCTATCTTTTAGATTCTTTACTTTTGTTGCGAATGCTCTTACATATTTTTGAGCGTTAACATGTATTGAGGAAGCAGAGAAAGATGCCAAGACCAACAAAATGCACATGATGGCAAAAGAACATCCGGTGATGGACATGTTTGTTATGTATATTTAGAAGCAATAAGAATGAGTAAGTAGAAAGCAAGCATTAAAACACAAAGTAAACCATTGACATGTCCTGCTTATATACACAGAGTTTGTCACATAAATGAAAAAGAATAACAATGGACACTTAATTTATGTTAAGAGTAGCATGACAACGAATGAAAAAAAAAATTAAAGACACAAAAAAATAAAAAAAATCTACATCAAACAAGAAAAAATTGGCAGGCTACAATAAAAACCCACCCCACCCCCACCTGACCTACCCCTGCACCTGCAAGGACGTGATAATCGGAGAGCAATTTGTGCCTACACCTTCTACCTGATCACCATCATCATTATAAAAAAGGGGGGTTATGTTTTGCTAGGATAGCATTTATGAATAAATGGGTATAAACTAGGGCCAGAGTAAAAGGGCTGCAAGTGGTATCCATTATCTGGTGGTGGGCAGCTAATAATGACTTTGTTAGAGCAACTGCTTTTCACAGCCGTCGTCAGCTGTCTTTCAGATTCTTTGCTTTTGTTGTGAACACACTTACATATTTTTGAGCGTTAACATGCATTGAGGAAGCATAGAAAGACACCAAGAGAATCAAAATGCATATGATGGGAGAAGAAGAATCAATGGTGGACATCTTTGTTATATATATTTAGAAACAATAAGAATGATAAATAAAAAGCAAACATTAAAACACAAAGCAAGAAGAAAAACACAAAGCAAAATATTGACATGTCTGTGAAGATCAACTTCCACCTTCATTATCCACTATAACCTGCTTATATACACAGAGATTGTTACACAAATGGAAAAGATGAACAATAGACATTTAATTTCTGTTTACAACGAATAAAAAAAGAATTGAAGACAAAAAAAATTAAAAATTCTACATCAAACAAGAAAAAATAGGCATGCTACAATAAAAACCTACCCCGCCTCCACCTGACCTATCCCTGCACCTGCAGGGGTAGCGATGATCAGCGAGCAATTTGTGCCCATGCCTTCTACTCAAACACCATCATCATTATAAAAATGGTGGTTATGTTTTACTTGGATGACTTTTATGAATAAATGGGTATAAACTAAGGCAGAGTAAAAGGGCTGACGGAGGAATTTATTACCTGGTGGTGGACAACTAATAATGGCTTTTGTTAGAGCAACTGCTTTGCACAATCATCGTCAGTTGTCCTTCAGATTCTTTACTTTTGTTGCAAACGCTCTTACATATTTTTGAGTGTTAACATGCATTGAGGAAACAGAGAAAGGCGCCAGGAGAAACAAAATGCATGATGCCAGAAAAAAAAAACCGGTAGTGGACATGTTTGTTATGTATATTTAGAAACAATAAGAATGAGTAAGCAGAAACAAGCATTAAAACACAAAGCAAGAAAAGAAACACAAAGCAAACCATTGACATGTGTGTGAAGATCAACTTGCACCTTCATTATCCACTATCACCGGCTTATATACACAGAGTTTGTTACATAAATGGAAAAGATGAACAATGGACACTTAATTTCTGTTAAGAGTAGCACGACAACGAATGGAAAAAAAAACATTAAAGACACAAAAAAATAAAAAAATCTACATCAACCAAGAAAAAATAGGCAGACAACAATAAAAACTCACCCCACCCACACCTGACCTACCCCTGCATCTGCAAGAACGCGATAATCGGAGAATAATTTGTGTCTACGCCTTCTACCCGATCACCATCATCATTATAAAAAAGGGGGGTTATGTTTTACTAGGATAACTTTTATGAATAAACGGGTATAAACATGGGGCAGAGTAAAAGAGCTCGTGGTGGTATTCATTACCTAGTGGTGGGCAGCTAATAATGACCTTTGTCAGAGCAACTACATTTTACAACCGTTGTAGCTGTCTTTCATATTCTTTACTTTTGTTGCAAACGCTCTTACATATTTGTGAGTGTTAACATGCATTGAGGAAGCAGAGAAAGATGCCAAGACCAACAAAATGCACATGATGGCAAAAGATCAACCGGTGATGGACATGTTTGTTATGTATATTTAGAAGCAATAAGAATGAGTAAATAGAAAGCAAACATTAAAACACAAAGTAAACCATTGATATGTCATGTTTATATACACAGAGTTTGTCACATAAATGGAAAAGAATAACAATGGACACTTAATTTATGTTAAGAGTAGCATGACAACGAATGAAAAAAAAATTGAAGACACAAAAAAATAAAAAATCTACATCAAATAAGAAAAAATAGGCAGACTACAATAAAAACCTACCTGCCCCCACCTGACCTATCCCTGCACCTGCAGGGGTAGCGATGATCGGCGAGCAATTTGTGTCCACGCCTTCTACTTGAACACCATCATCATTATAAAAATGGGGGTTATGTTTTACTTGGATGGCTTTTATGAATAAACGGGTATAAACTAGGGGCATAGTAAAAGGGCTGGTGGTGGAATTCATTACCTGATGGTGGGCAACTAATAATGACTTTTGTGAGAGCAACTGCTTTTCACAATCATCGCCAGTTGTCTTTCAGATTCTTTACTTTTGTTGTGAACGCTCTTACATATTTTTGAGTGTTAACATGCATTGAGGAAGCAGAGAAAGACGCTAGGAGAAACAAAATGCATGATGCCAGAAAAAGAACCGGTAGTGGACATGTTTGTTATGTATATTTAGAAACAATAAGAATGAGTAAGCAGAAACAAGCATTAAAACACAAAGCAAGAAGAGAAACACAAAGCAAACCATTAACATGTCTATGAAGGTCAACTTGCACCTTCATTATCCACTATCACCTGCTTATATACACTGAGTTTGTTGCATAAACAGAAAAGAGGAACAATGGACACTTAATTTCTGTTAAGAGTAGCATGACAACGAATGAAAAAAAAAGACACAAAAAAATAAAAAAAATCTACATCAAACAAGAAAAAATAAGTACGCTACAATAAAAACTCTCCCTGCCACCACCTAACCTACCCCTGCAACTGCATGGACACGATAATCGAAGAGCAACCCGATCACCATCATTATTATAAAAAGGGGGTTATGTTTTACTAGGATGGCTTTTATGGATAAACGTGTATAAACTAGGGGCATAATAAAAGGGTTGCGGTGGTATTAATTACCTGGTGGTGGGCAGCTAATAATAAATTTTGTCAGAGCAACTGCTTTTCACAACCGTCGCCAGCTGTCTTTCAGATTATTTACTTTTGTTGCAAACGCTCTAACATGTTTTTGAGCGTTAACATTTATTGAGGAAGCAGAGAAAGACGCCAAGAGAAACAAAATGCACATGATGACAGAAGAAGATTTGGTGGTTGACATGTTTGTTTTGTATATTTAAAAGCAATAACAATGAGTAAGCAGAAAGGAAGCATTAAAACACAAAGAACACAAAGCAAACCATTGACATGTTTAAAACACAGGGTTTGTTACATAAATAGAAAATAGGAATAATGGACACTTAATTTCTGTTAAAAGTAGCATGACATCGAATAAAAAACATTAAAGACAAAAAAATAAAAAAAATCTACATCAAACAAGAAAAATAGGTAGGCTACAATAAAAACCCACCCCGCAACCCACCTGACTTACCCCCGCACATGCAGGGACGCGATAATCAGAAAACAATTTATACCCACGCCTTCTACCCAATCACCATCATCATTATAAAAAGGAGGGTTATGTTTTACTAGGATGACTTTTATTAGAGGTCATGCCAATTAGACATTGTTGCAGTTGTATGTATGATATCAAGGCTTGAATTTGTGTATAACCCATAGAATTTTATTTTTGTGTGTTTTTGTGTTTCTAATGGCTATGTAGTTTGCTTATTGTCAATGTTAATTTGTTGTTGAATTGAGAGAATTTGTCATCATGTGAACATAATGAAAAGGTAGCTTCCCATTTTCTGAGTTTAGTTAGTTGTTACATAATTGTAATTGTTGTTCTTTGTGCAATTTCACAAGCTTTTCATCAAGAGGTATTAGTTGTTGTGCGTGTGAGCTACCAAAGATGCTCCTATTTATTCAGCTAAAGTTGTTTCTTATTTCTGTGGTGAATATATTCATCTATGTTTTAACATGTTTTATCTCTATTTGTTGTAGTGCCACATGCAAATTCTTCTTCCTCACCGTCATCTTCATCTTCACCATTGGGATTTGAATCCATTGAGGGTTATTTATCTATTTGGTGCGGTTATTTATCTAATTGTTGTAAATCTGAAAAAATGTTTCATTATTATCAAACTAAAAAATAATTTTCTGAAAACCTAGAAATATATTTCTTTACCATCAAACTCAGAAATTCTCAGTCATCACACACACACACCAATCGAATTTTGAACGTCCAATCGAATTCTAAATTATTGTGCTTCTTTTCATATTAAATCGTCAAATGTCAAAAATGAATTTGTTAAACTGCCATTGTAATAAAAATACAATCCATAAACCTCTCAAAAAGCTCTCTTCTAACAAAAGTAATTAAGAAACTGTGATAGTAAGTTTGGAAAATCTAGGACTCGATATACATAAAACTGATGTCATTTTTTAGATGATTCATATTATTAATGGTTAAACCCTATAGTAAAAGTCATGTTTTCTGTCGATGTTTAGGGTTTTGGACATGAAAATCATATTTAATGCTTACTTTAGTGAGAAAGCACCACTAAAATGAGAGCTCCAAATAGAAGGTGCCAAACCTAAAAACAGAGAGGGATAATCTTACAAATTCAACATATTCAAAGTAAATCAATTCTAACAACTCCCACATATCTTCGTATCACACATTTTTTTCTTATTCAACAAAGCGAGTATATATATTCTTAAATCCAGATGATACAACTGTGGATAAAGTTTTTGCCAACCGTGAAAAATCTGGCCGACGACACTCTGGGATTGTTTTTAATTAATCGTTCATTTTAAAAGCTAATTCTCTCTCTCTCTCTCTCTCTCTAGTTGTGGGTTTCAGGTTCCATTCCCGTAAGCATTACCCTCTAGTTGGTGGCAGATAGAGAACCTGTCATCATCAATTCTATTTCCATATATACCTATTAAGCTTTTAATGTTAAGTTGGTGCGGTTTCTCTCTCTACATGATCGGATCGTTTATTTTACCTCTACCAGTCTTTTCTTTTCAATTAGAAACTTAGTTTTTATTGGGTGTAATGGTGGCTTACAAATCATAAATTTTGCTTTTTTTTTTCACGGGACTATGATACTAAAAAAGTAATTTACAATATGTTAATTCTAATTTTAAAAAATGCAGCCTTGGGTTATATCGTCGAGGCCTGGGTACAGACATTGATAATACATTATCGTAAGCTAAACTAAGTTAATTGCTAACTTAAGTTGAGTTCATAATGCCAAAAATTACTATAATAATGTTAAATACTAAAAGTGGAATGTTGATTTAATAATTTGTATTGGCTTCTTTGACTACACAAAATAACATTACCCATTCATGTTTATCTATTCAGATTTATTATTTTTTATTAATACGATATTAGTTAGGTAATTATTTATCTTCCTTATTGAGTCATTGGTACTATAAATTTATGAAAAGAAAGGTTAAGAAATCGGATCGACATGTTTATCTTGTGATTTTTATAGGAGAAGTTCGCAACCTTTTATTAATTGATTCGGAAAAGGTAAACTTCTAGATGTTTTTAATTAATCAGGAAAAAATCGAGCTTATGTTATTTGAAACAATCTATTAAAAAGATTATTTGTATGTTTTCGGTTACTTCTTATTCTTTATTGGCATCACTCTTGAATTTTTGCCAACGAAATTTAAGCTCAAGTACACTTGCATACAGCAACATATAAATATATATGCAATAACAATTAATACGTTTGTATTTTTCTTTTAGCAAATGCAGTTCACGAACGCCAAGAGACATGCATTAACATTAAGAAAAAAAAAAAGGGGTTGGTAAAAAATGAGGAAGAATATAGAAAGGAAACGAACAAATAACTTGGAAAAATACAGAGCCATATTTTCCAACGTGAGTCTCACTTTGAGTGCCATTTCCATTAGATTATTTAAGCACAAAAAAATCAACATGTTAAAAAGATACATAGAAAGAAAGAAGATAGTTATAAAATCCAAAACTAAAGTGTAAGAAACTTAAATGCGAGAGTAACAGATTCACTATCGAATCAAATGTCTCTTTGGTCCTTGCATCTCTTTAAAATCCATTTAACGTCTACAACAAAGTACCAGTCTACACTTTTCATTTGGCGTTTTTTAATTACATGCTAAACAAAATGCACTAATTTCCATCTACATGGCATTTTCTAATTGTATCGTTTTGGATCCCTCCCACACGACTATTATGCGAGGGAGGAAGGGATAGAGCGGCTAGAGTGGGGAAGCCTGAACCCACCCTCCATGATTCATGTTTTAAGTTACTTCTTAACGGGTTGGCATTTAAGTAGGAGTAGGACCCTTTTACTGTGTCCTTGGGTCCAACGATGTCCCAGGTCCTTCCTGCTTTCCACAGTTTGTTAATATGGAGATTAGGGAGAAAAGAGAAATAGAGCAATCTGGTGCGATGTCGAGTCAGGGTACTTGCCTTGCCTGCCCGGTTACTCCGCGTCAGGGTTCAGGTTCCATCTTTCTCTTGCGTTGGAATCGATCAAGGCCAATCATTCTGGTTGAGAAATGTGTTTCTTTTCCACTCTCCTTTTGGATCTTTTTCTATATTTCTGCAGTAGTGATATTAAAATCTCTTTTTCCCTAAACATGTTAAGAGTAAATTCGTCTTTTTTTATATTTTAACACGGAACATGGGGATTGGTTATGTCTTCTAGCATAAGAGCATAACAGTTGGTGGCAAACCGTGTATGTCATAAATGTGAGGAGCAGTTATTTTCACTGCCTCGGAACAGGCGTTACGTCCTCCACAGAAAATTCTAAAAAAAATTATGGATGTTCATATTTTCTGTAAAATTTAAGAAATGCTCAAATTTTTTTCCAGTAGAGAATTGTGCATGCGCACCAAACGAACCCATTTGGGTTTCCTGCTAGCCTTCAAGTTGAAGTTATTTAAGCACATTATGTACATAAATTTTCAATTAATGTATGGTGCCAACCGTATGTCAACTATTAGTTGGAGGGAAAGTAATTAACTTGATTTCATAACAAGTCAAATATATTAAAACAGGACAAAAAATATTTCTTTTTTTTTGTTCTAGAAAATACTTTGACAACATATTTTCAGTACTATTCGGTCGGGTTGGAAGCTAGTTTTCAACTTATTTAATAATTCTAACCACTAGCAGGTTCCGCTTGAGGGGTAAACCGTGTCGAATGGTCCGTCCGACTACCCAATTTCTTCTACTCCACAACCACAAACAAATGCCGATTATTATCTAACCATCCTTATCAAATCAATCACCCACGAACTCGGATAAACCTTTTATTTTAGAGTGTTAGAGTGTTGAATTTTAATGTGAGGGCATTTAGGTATATATATATATATATATATATATATATATATATATATATATATATATATATAAGTCAGTGATGACTTTGACTATCTAAGTTATGATTAAGAGAAAATTTAAAAAAAAAAAAATTATGTGAACTTATACTAGATGACAAAAATACTTTTACAGTTTTCTTTTTTTGTCTTGTAACCATCTATCAAGTTAGACCGAACTATCCTGATTAAATGGTTTGGTGTCTTTGAAAAACCAAGTCATCATTCATATATACACTGTAATACAGTACAGTGAATCGTCAACTTGTCCCCATCTTTAAGCAATTTTATGAAATAATAATTTGTTCCCAATGCCAAATGAATCCTATGGTTTCAGCTTCGCCAATCATAAAAAAAAAAACTTATGAATAACGAAAAGAAATGCTCCCAATGCCAAATGAATCCTATAGTGTCAACTTATCTTGTGATTAGCAACACTTTTAATGATGAAATCATGAAAGCCCATAATTGAATTTAGCCGTTGATTACTTCGGTTTTTTGTGGGAGTTAACGTACTTTCCCAATTCAACCTTTCCAAGGCTGCATTTGTGTTAAAGGGAATTTCATGAGAAGAAAGTAAACTAGAAACTCTATAATAAAGGAAGCAATAAAAACCGATCATCCTTTTATCTAGACCTCATTTTTATTAACAAAATCAACATGTTGATCTATCGTCTCTCCTATTGCAATTAATTCTTCATTTGCACTCATAAAGATTTCTATATCGCATATACGCTGAAAAAAGAAATTTACCCATTCAATGATAGGTGATCACGTTATCAACTTTTTCAGTAAGGTTGCAACTTGGCAGTTAATGTCAACTATGAAAAGGCAAAAGGAACCAGTTGGTTTCCCCATTCAATGATGGGTGATCACTTTAAATGCCACAACATGGGAGGCGTATCAACTCAACTTGGCAGTTAATGTCAACTATGAATAATCTTGCGTTTGAATGTGGGTTGGATGTCAGTCCGGCCTTGTCCTGCAACATGACACGAAAATACTAAAACTGCTGATCGTTATCAAAAGCCAAAAACAATGAATACGGACAAATGGGGCTCCTTGTCCAGGCAAAAGTGCAACCGTATCCTCCGATGTCACCTACAGCACGCGATGTTCATGTGCTTGCTCACTGCCCGTCACCTCCTACTAAACCACCAACTGCCCCTTTTTTTATTTTTGACAAAAATGTTTGGTGAAAGAGTCCACTAGGGACAAGTCCCAAGTAAATGCAACTATTTAAGTAGCCATTACAGGAAGGCGTCGTCATTGACACTATCCTACCTACCTTTACTTGAGAGAGGAAGTTGCTAGCGTATCATCAATATTTCAATTATGGAATTCCTAGCGTGATACCAAGATTCCACTTAGTTTTCGAGTGTGAACGGGGAGACCTATTGTCTGTTTGAGGGATCGAGTTCTCACTAAAATCATTGTTTCTCTATCATACAATGTCACATTTTTAGTGCTTAGAATGTCTGTTCTTACTGCACTTCAACTTGCACATTATCTTTTTTTGCAGCACAAGAGGGTGTTACCTCTTACACTTGAAATGGAAACTAGTTGTAGATTGCCTACCAACTCCCACACAAACAAATTTCACTTATTTTATGATACTATATCTTCGCTTGCTCATGACAGAATCTGCTCTCGATTTCTGACAGAATCTGCTCTCGATTTCTGTTCTTACTTAAAGTCATTTGGAATTCTTAGGTTGCATTTGGCAACAAAAATACTAACACAGTATTCCATTGATATGATTTAAATATTAAAGTTGATTCATGAAACGTTAAAAATGTAATGTCCTGTCAATCTAACCCAATTTGTATGACAGATTATTTAGAAAACACAATATTTACGTTCCTGTTGAGAAATGCCCCTTGCACGTGCCACCATCTGGGCAACTTATAACAGAGAACCTTTTTTTTTTTTTGCCGGTCATTTGCATAGCGGTGTAGGTAAAAATGTGTTTTATATTTAAAAAAATTATTGTATATTAAAAAATATTTTTTTATGCAACCCGATTCTCAGGCCTAAACCAATAGGAGTATGACATCTATACTCATCCAAATCTGTTTGTAGTTGGACGATGTGGTCATTTTGATCCCACGGCAAATCAGGAACCCTGAGTCAAAAAAGGATAATGCACCCACTCCCTTATCCCCAAGTGGAGTCACATCAAAGCCCGCCGGCATGGGGTGGCTGCGGATGAGGGGCGGTTACTGGGTAGAGCCAAATTTCTAATTCTCTAGGATTACTCAACTTACTGCTTTTCTTGGACATACGGACACCAAAGTTGGGTAGTCATCAAAGTCGAGCATATTATATAGAGTCATGACAACTAACTATAGTAGAGATACTATTGTTTTTCATTGCAAAACGAGGGAGAACCCAGAAAATTATAGTTAAAGGGCTCTATTTATAAGACTTAAAATTTTTAAGGGGCACCAAAATATAAATGAGAAAAATTATCCTCAACGTTCGAAATGCAATTAAAAACTTAATTCAAAGAAACATGCAGTTACCCGTCACCCCATGGCTATCACCAGTACGACGATCAAGTAGCTTTATTATACATGTATCGGTAACCACAAAGATGATGACGGTCCCCACTCCCCAGACAAACTTCCGCAGAAGGATGCCGCTGATGAGGCAGCTGACCAAAAGGTAGATTTGAATAGGTAAAATAATAATATATGTCATCATGCACTAGACACAATCGAATACAAATCTAATAATATATGTCATCATGCACTAGACACAATCGAATACAAATCTACATCTCTGAAGCTGGCACTCAGCCCATACGATAAACTTGACCGTACAATAAGTTTTGCTAGAGAGAGAGAGAGAGAGGAAAGGATTAGTGAAAGTTCAATTAGCATATTCAATTATTTACAACCATCAGACGATAAAACAACGACTGCTACAAATATCACAGCGTTAATACAACAATGGACCTAACATAAATGGGAACATGTGTACAAACGGGACCGGGACCCACCTCTACTCTGTTTCAATAATGAAATATTACCGATATTTGAATAATATTTTACCTAATATCTGACGAAGGAAAAAAACGAGATGAACCAACATAAAATTGGTCAATCACGGGGAAGAAACACGTACTTAACAGCTATGGTTATGGTAACAGCATAAACTGCACATCGGCAAACTACGAACTTGCTTGCACTTGCAAATGCACATGATTAGGCAACATTTGCTTGTGATACAACAAACATGCTGATTTCTGAGATTGGTGAAAGGCAACACCATCATCTTCTATACACAGATGCCGCTCCCAGTCACCCAATAATACTTCAGACGAAATATCAAAAGCTGCCATTTTCTATAAATTTGAACACCAGAAGCTTTTACAAAAGATCAAGTCCTTAGCCTCCTATGGTCAGCTGCAGTCAATCTGGAAGCTGTGCGAGCAGGAAGCGGTGATACTAAATCCACAGATTCAGGAATATCCAAACTCGATATCATGGATGGACCAGGATCGGCCTGTCTCATGTCAAACTCACGCAATTGAGCTTCGGTTTTCAATTTTTCAATCTGCATACCAATCTGCAATGCAAAAGTTCAAAATCATACGGAAGAAAAATGGTGTAATGAAAAGCTCTAAAAATGATAGACGAGTCATCGAACAGTTGAGCCATAACTGCTCATAATGCAAGAAAACATTTTCAATCTGGAGAGGATAAGAAAATCTATTTTGTTTTTACTTTTAATATGAATGTCAAGAATCAGTCACAGGAACATGCTGTTTTGAGTCTTTTGACTTCATGTCGATGGAACAGATTCAAGCACTTTTATTATTATTTTCATTAGTTTGTAATTATTTCCTTCAAAAAATCTTTTTCACAATAAAAGCTAAGAATATATATATATATATATATATATATATATATATATATATATATATATATATATATATATATATCCTACTCCTACCCGACCATCAAAAGAATCCAAATTATGAATCCAACCCACCCAAACCACAAGTCCCTGCAATTGCATATTCTTGTAAATAGTTGAGAATTCCCAGAAATATATTATTCATGTTTAACCAAGACATATTTTAGTTCACCAAATAATAATTTGAAAGAAAAAAATATCGACAGAATTATCATTTGTACCAGCTCAAGGTGATGTGGTGATGACTCTGCATCTGATATTCTCTTCCTTAAATCATCTATTTTTTTCCTTTCATAATCAGCATTCTCCACCTCACTTCTAGATTCCCCCAATTCTTGGTATAAAGCTGCAGAACATATGTTTTAGAGCCATGAACAAAAAATAGATGGCCAAAAATTTTGAAACTGGAACAACACCTGTGATCAGTAGGATGGATAACCAATAAACCACCAAAATTAGGTCTGCACAACTTTTCCTCAAAAATAGCAAATAATTTGTTTGCAAAATCAGATTGAAATGAATATAAGAAATGCAAAGGAAGAGGATGCAGAAAAAAATCTCATCCTGGGTTCTCAAGGATCAAAGAAAATTGTTTGTCCACGTTATCAAACTACTAATTGGCAAAAATCCAACTATGCAGGAACCAGAATTTAAGGAGACTGCACTAGGAGAATAAGTTTGACAGCAAGAATCCGATCAACGTTTAGCAACCTTTGCATGAGCATGCCAGCACAACAATTGTATATATAGAAAGGGAAATATAGATTCGTTAAAAATATGCTGTTCATATCAAAGTCAAGAATATCAAAGTATGCAGGGAAGAATCCCCGTTTCCAGCTACCTAGAAATGCAAAACCAACATCCAGGTCATCTTGGAGACACAAAAGTTAGCCAATCCTCTTGATGTCTTGACTCTTACCCCAAACAATTTAGAAAATTTATTCTTAAAGGTCACTGAAAGATATAAATAGCCTAAAAGCAAGCTCTGTTAGAAATCCAATCAAGATAAATATGTTGGACAAATAAACAACCATGTTCAGAGCAATGTATACCTGTGAAAATGGAAAGTATCCATATTTGTGTAGGCACATCATAGAGTGTTTTTGCTAGTGTCAAAGAGGACTTCAGAATTTCTCTAGCCTGTCCAGTGTCATGTAGAGCTAATGCCAAACTTCCAAGAACAGTAAGATACTGAGAAACAAGCTGAATATTCCCCAAGTGCTGGTGAGTAAGCCTTAGTCCGCTTGCTAAGCGAATCCTGAAACCATTGCCCAAAAACATCCAACATTCATAATCAAGTCATATATTAAGTGTCTGCCTCATGTTATATTGTAGCTTACGGCTACAACAAGAAGTGGAAAGAATAGTTGAACGTGAAGGAGCAACAATAGAAGGAACAAATAGAAATAAGCAACAGTCAGATGAAAGACTGCACCAAATGACAGATAAAGATTACATTATTAGAAATTTAGAATTTTATTAATGATATAATGTAGTAAAGCTGTAAAAGGTGCTGAACGGACTCCTAATGCTTTCTATTAATTGGACAAGATAATCATTGGACGTTTTCTGTAGATTCATGCCAATGCATATAGCCATGACAAGCCTGTACGAACCCCTGAAACTCCTCTTATGCCTGTACAAGATGGGGAAAGAATATTTGGCCATGACAAAAATGTAACGCCCTATGTCACATGGGTACGGATACGGGTGCGGTTACGGGTGCGGACCACTTTCAAAAAACTTGGGTACGGGGGTACGGCCGTACACACACAATATATATATATTCAAACCAGTATAACATAACTTGGGTACGGGGGTACGACCGTACACACACACACACACATATATATATATATATATCAAAAAATATATATATTCAAACCAGTATAACATATTCACGCACATATATATATAAGATCCAACTCGTTTGGTGCTCTTATCTAAAAATATGTCTGAGATCTGGTTTTTAGACAATGATGCTTGCGTTTTAGGCCAAGATTGGATCTATTGCTAAAATCTGAAGTTGCCTTAATATGACTTCATTTAGATAGCATGCTCTGATCTGTTCTGTGTTTTTTGTGAGTCCGACTCTTATTAGATCCAGAACTCAATCCATTAAAATCTGAGTTCTAATTACTTATATCCAAAGGCCCATTTGGGGGCGGTGGGCAAAAGACCCGAATCTCTCTTGAAAACCCTAACTCTTCCCTCCCTTTCCCTCTTTCTTTTCGAAGAGCAAGAGCAAACCGGCGGCAGCAAGATGCCCTAGCTCTTCCCTTCCTTTCCCTCTTTCTTTCTTGGAGAGTAACAGCGGCAAACCGGCGGCAGCAAGATGCCCTAGCTCTTCCCTCCCTTTCCCTCTTTCTTTCTGGAAGAGTAGCAGCGGGCCAGCGGCAGACCAGCGGAGGCAAGATGGGGCAAGTGATGGAAAACAACGACGATGGAAGGCTCAGCCAAGAAAAGCACTGTTTGTCGGCCACGCACGACCGTGACAGTAGCCTCCTACAGTCTGATGTCGCAGTCGCCGTTGTCGTTGCTCGGTGAGATGTAAGAACAGACGAACGAAAACTTTAAGTTTTAAGGGTTTTGTTTCTTTTTGTTTAACGTTAAAATGGTTTTAAAAGTTAAAATCAAATAATCGTTAAAAATAAAAACGAACGGATTTGGACTCGGTCAAATTTGACTGTGTCCAAAAATGGACGGATATGGCCTCCGGTGCGTTGACCATACCCGGTACGGTCAACACAGCTCCATCGGCGTACCCAAGCCCGTACCCGTACTCATGTCATACCGGTACCGGACGGGTACTTCACCTTTACAGGCGTACCCGTGTATCATAGGTAACGCCCCACTTTGAGAAATTTGTTCTCATATTGAAGATTGTGAGAGATCTTCAATGGCTTATAAAGGGAATTGTTAAGTGGTTGGTTGTCTTGGTTCCTAACTTTTTTGGGTTGGAACTAAAGCTGTTAGGAACCAAGTCGGGATCCAATGAACTACGGGCCTGAACCTGATGCGGAAGTGGTCGGGTGGTTTCAGTGATATCAAAGCATGGTTCCACACTCAGTCCTGGAGTCCCACATGCATAGACGTGTGTACCTTAAGGGGGGTGGATTGTAATAGCCCACTTTGAGAAGTTTAGTCACGTATTGAGAATTGTGAGAAATCTTAAATAGCTTATAAATTGAGTTATTAAATGGTTGGTTGTCCAGGTTTCTAGCCTTTTTAGGTGGGCACCGAAGTTGTTGGGTGAGGTGGTTAAGATCTATCAAACCAAGGGCCTGAGCACGGTGTGGAGTGTCTGAGTCGTTTCAGAAAAAGGGTGTGAATGGAGCTTGTCAATAAAACCTACCTAACGATGGGTAAATGAACATATTGTATGTCAGGCCTCACAATATAGACCTTCCTCCCTCTAGATGTTGACAAAATCTCAAAATTCTCAATCCACCAATGGCCAAAAAAACTACCACCAGGGACTTTCTCACGTGGCACATGCTGCCTGAACAACCATTCCAATTAATTGGCAAATCTAAGGACAATTATAAGCATAATTGTAACATATTTGTGAGATATAACAAGCACGCTCAATTACCAATTGGATATTCTTCTAGCTAAAATACCAAATGCACAAATAATGGAAGATTCTAATCAATGATACAGTTGCTAAAACCATATTTAACATACATTTTATTCAGTTTGTCATGTTTTAACTGATACACAACAAGAAAGAGACAAAAAGTTGGCATCCTAACTACTATCATATGAACACTAAGATGCCTAGATAATCAAATCCCTATTTTGATACCAGCATAGAAGCACCAAAAACTCTATTCCCAACAAAGAACATAGAACAAATTGATGCCTGAAAACCAAGAGTTGCAAAGTTTAAGACACTTAATTCCATTACATCTTCAATACTATATAGATATAATCATACCTTGCTTCCTGCAGATTATGTTGCCTCATCTGTAGAAGCCCATAAGCAAAAAGGACACCGGTTTTCTCCCGAACTCCTATAAAGGAATCCATCACCCTATAAATTGGACCAATTAAATCCAGTGCCTGAAAAACCACAACATAAAGAAACCACTCAATAAGTATATCCACTGATGCAATTACTAAAATGGAAACAAAGTAAAAAACTAATCAACCGGGCCTAACAGAAGCACAATAAGCTGAATTTTTCACCTGAGAAGATGATTCAGCATCACCAATGCATATGCATGAAACAGCTGCATAAATTTGACACATGGCCTGAAATGACTTGTTTTCAGTCAACTGAAAAAAGATGTCAATGTGTTACATCAATGCTCTTCTCCAGTTTGCAAGAAATTCAAGTGCTCGGCTGGATCCCATTATAGCAATATCAGATAAACAGAAGCACAATAAATGAGAATGACATACTTATTGCAATATGGCCAGAAGGAGAAGCATACATATCATCCTTGATATAAGTTTTAAGTAAGCCATCCTCAAGAGTGATTATTGGGCAGAGCACTTAGCTATCATAAACAGAAGTCCTTATAATTCCCATCAAAAAATATTTTGTAGTTTGACCAATACTAAAATTACAAAAAGTGCATCAAGTAGTTTTGTTTCTGGGTTGTGCTAGACCTGCCTAATGCCGATGACTTCCAAACTAAACCTAATCTCGTGTTATTAAGGAGGCACGGTAAACAATACAAACTTTTCAAGGTAATAAGCTCATAAAGTAGAAAACACATAATTTGTATCATATTGTGATGGGCTCCAATCATGTGGCTATATGGCTACATTGCATGAAGCCATGAACAAGGTATCCTCACTACATTCTCAAGGAGCACAGAACATTACATTCTCAAGATCCATTTCACATTAAGGTAGCAAGGCAGAAGAAATATCAATTCCCAAAGGAGATCAACAAAGCGGACCTTTGCCGCTTCAATAAAATGCCAAGCAGCGTCCTTGTAGCAGCCTACAGAATGTGCATACTGCCCAATAAGCATTTCAATCATGCTCTCGCATCCTTGAAGGATTGTTGGGAAGCGTAAAAACCAATTCTTCATTTGCCATAATGCCTGAAAGGCAAAGAGAACATGAAGTTAAGTACAAAAAGTCTGGAAAGATGTGGAAAATACAAATTGGCTTTTCTCATCAATTAAAAAGCTTGTTGAAACTTCTGGATCCTACGGTCCACATCTTTGATGAAGCTCGGTGGCCATGCTCATAGCAACTACAAGAAAATTAAAATGAAAGTTAAATTAAATTAAATGAAAATTCCATTTGAGTGCAGCCCTAGGCCCCGCTCCCAAAAGGGGCATAACATTTCTGAATTTTCTGACACATTTTACATATTCCTTCTGTCAAAGGAAGGCCTTAATTAGTAAATATACGATAGGAAAGTGATTGAATTTTAATCTCACATATTGTATTCTGGGGATGAAAATATTTATTTACCCTAATAAGAGGAGAACAGTTTTATTTTCACTTTATACAATTTAGATCAGGAGAGCTTCAATCAATAAACAATCCCAAAAGCAGGGCTCCAGTAGACAGTTATCAGAAAAGTGTCGGACCCTGGAAGAAAACATTGAGAGCCATTTGCAGAATAAGGGATAACAACTATTAATTAAAACCAGAATTTCCAATATCAAAAAGTCTCGAGTCGAATGCAATGGATTTTAATTTGAAGTACCTGCACCACCCATTCAATAGATTACAAGGATAATGCCTTACTACCTATGTCACACGGATACGTCAGAATGGGTCGAGTACCAGTGTCAACACGCCGACACGGGGATACCGACACGGCGATACGGCTGGATACGTTTTGGATCGGGTCTGGGTCAGACCCGATCCAAAGCACTTTTATAACCCATTTTTTATCCCGCGTTTTGTTTTACGCATTACCATTTACCCTCGACGGTCGACCTTCCCTCGACGCCCGACGGCTTCCGCGGCAGGCTGGCAGCGCAGTAAGGCAATGGCGGGCAATGGCGACCTCCGGCGATCGACGGCGACTTCCGGTGGCGTCCGGCTGCAGGCTGCAACAGATAGGTAAGTGTTTTGTCTATTATTTTCGATAATAGAAGTTAGGGTTTCAACTTTGGGGATTTGGGGATTTTGCCGATTTGGGGATTTTGCCTTCGTTGTTGTTCATGATGCTAGACGATGATGAATATGTGATATCTCGTTGTTGTTCATAATGTTCCTGTTCACTATTCGCTGCAACATGCTTATCTAATAACAACCACTGTCATATCTCGTTGTTGGTCCAATGTTCTTTTCCCAACATTGGTTAGGATTTAGGAAACTCACTAAAGATTGGAAAATAAAAGCAATGGAACAGTCGAACAGACTTCCAGTGAACAAGAACTGCGTTGTTGGTCCCCTGTTCTTTTGAGACTCGAACAGACTTACATGAAATTGGTTGCTTGCTGTAAAAGAATATAAATCTGAATTTGAAATTAAACTGAAAAGGTTCCAGACTTCCAGTATTCAGCCGTTGTTCATGTTTCTTTTAGGCTTTAAGTTTAACGAATTGCTTCTGTTCCTGTTCACTATTCAGTATTCAGCCTTAGTTCTGCTTTTGAATCTCTAAAGTTTTGCGACTGCAGTGCATGCTTATACAATTATATTTATACTTTGTCAGTTTGTTGCATTGTTATATTTCATAGATTTTATGTTCATTATACGTTTTTTCCATCTTTTTATGGCAAGCAGAGGAAAAACAGTCTCAGTCTGACCCTACAAGTTGTGGTTCTGGATCAGCAGCTGCATCTCAGCCACAGCCACCATTATGGTCATACGTGAATATAATAGGGAAACCTCCTGGAGGTGGTGGAAATGCTTTTTTCAAGTGTAATTTTTGTCAGGGAGAGTTCAATGGATCATATACAAGAGTGAAAGCACATCTGTTAAAAATCAGTCAAAAAGGAATTCAAACATGTAAGCAAATCACCAACGAGACTTTGGCTCAGTTGAAGAAAGAACAAAAAGCCTTTGAGAATAAAGGCACATCATCTGGATCTGGTTTCATTGACATTGGTTCAATTTTACATGATGATATTCAGAATCCTCCCAAAAAAAGAAAAGTTGTTGATGTTCATCAGAAATCAATTAAGGATTCATTTAGTTTACAAGGACAACGAGAATTAGATCTAAAAGTGGCGACATTTTTTTATGCTAATTGCATACCATTTAATGTAGCTAGAAGTCCATATTGGAGAGACTTAGTTACATCTATTGCAAATTCCAACTTGACTGGGTATGTTCCCCCTAGTTCTGAAAGGCTTCGCACTGTACTACTAGAACAACAGATGAGTCGAGTGAACAAATTGTTAGAGTCTCAAGAGTTCACTTGGGATCGACACGGAGTTTCTATTATTTCTGATGGCTGGACAGATGTGCAACGACGCCCTCTTATTAATTTCATTGCAACTTCAGCAAATGGACCAATTTTCTTGAAAGCAATAGATGCATCTGGCGAATACAAAAGTGCTGAGTATCTGAAAGGATTGTTTATGGAAATAATTGAAGAAGTGGGGAAAGATAACGTTGTTCAACTAATTACAGACAATGCACCTGTATGTAGAGCAGCTGGCATTGCGATAGAAAAGGAGTACCCTCATATCTTTTGGACTTCCTGTGCAGTTCATAGCTTAAATTTGGCTCTAAAGAGTATATGCAATCCACCAAGTAAAGAGCAAGATCCTCATGCTTATGAATTATGTTCGTGGATTAAAAACTTGGAAAAGGATGTGAGGAACATCAGAAATTTCATAGTAAATCATCAACATGCACTTTCCATTTATAACAAACATCCTGATCTAAAATTATTAAGAGTTGCAGAGACACGTTTTGCATCTCTAATTGTTATGGTCAAAAGGATAAAAAAGGGTGAAAAGTGCATTGATCAGTATGGTGACTGATGATGATTGGAGTTTCTACCGCGCTGATGATGATGACAAAGCTCAAGCAATCAAAGGATTGATTCTTGAAGACAAGTGGTGGGATCAAATCTATTATTTTCTTGCATTCACAGAGCCGATCTGGGAGATGTTGAGAGTTCTTGATTGTGATAATTCAACGTTGCACTGTGTGTATGAGATGTGGGACACTATGATTGAAAAAATCCAAGAGGTTATTTTTAAGCATGAAAAAAAAAGTATTGCACTTGAAGATTCAACATTTTTTTATCATGTGCATAGAATATTGATTGCAAGGTGGGATAAAAGTAGCAATCCTCTTCAATGCATGGCACATACATTAAATCCTAAATATGATGGAAAAAAGTGGCTTGCAGGGGGTGTTGGAAGAACCCCACCACATCTGGATGTAGAATTATCAACAAACAGATTGGCATGTATTAATAGGATTTTCATTGATGTACATCAAAATCGCCAAGCTAATGATGAGTTTGAAAGGTTTTCTACTGGAATTGGAGAAGATGTTGGTGCAACTGTAGACAAAGATAAGTATCCATCTCTATCTTGGTGGATTAAACATGGAACTGCTTATCCTACTCTTCAATACCTTGCTTTCAGATTGCTAGTTCAACCTGCTACATCTTCATGCAGTGAGAGAAATTGGAGTACATATTCACAAATCCACACTATAAAACGAAATAATCTCACAAGCAAACGTGCAGAAAATCTGGTTTATGTGCATTCTAACCTTCGGCTTCTATCACGGAACAAAAAAGAATATAGGTAAATTACGATTTATTGATTTAGATGTTTCTCTTCTTATTCGTTAACATCATAATAATTACAATTTTTTTGTCTTGTAGGGAAGGAGAAACTAAATATTGGGACGTGAATGTTGAGGACTTTAACTTAGAACAAGAGAATGAACTTGAAGTTGTTAATTCAAGATTCGAAGAACCTTGTATTCCCTCAACATCTTCTATTGTGGAAGAAGAGGAGATTGAGGAGAACGATGATTTGGGCATTGATGATGACTAGAATGATGATGAACAATGTTTTGTGATGAACGATGTTTTGTTTGAGACTTTCTTGCTTATGTCTTATCACTTATGAGATTGGTGATTATTATGAACAATGTTTTGTTTGATTGAGACTTTCTTTCTTATCAGCTATGACTTATGAGTTATGAGATTGTAAGAGTGAATTATGAATTTCATGTTTTTTTAATTTTTTTGAATATAATATTCACCGTGTCCGCGTATCCTAAAATTTTGAAACTTGCCGTATCTGCGTACCCGTACCCACAGGATACCCGTACCCGTATCTGTGTGACATAGCTTACTACATGTATTATTTCAAAATAGTAAGTTGAATCCTAGTTTGATTGTTTTTTGATAAAGTAAAGTAGAAATCACCTCTTCCATGGGAAGGAATATAAAAATAATTGTAAAGAAGATCCAATATCCATATATCTTGCTATTTATATCCGCATGTTCTGTTTGGGTTCTGGCATGAGAAAGTTCCAGATTTAGTTTCTTATGAACCAAGTTTGCTGTTTTGTTTAATTTTTTGTTATTTCCCTCTGCACTCTACTATCATTTATTTTGTTGTTGATGCTTTGAAGGTGTTTTACGAAAATTTAAAATATTACTGTTCCGTAATGAGGAAGGGGAGAACGAGAGAGAGGAAGAGAGAGAGAGAGAGAGGCGGTGAAAAGATTCATTCATTATCGTGCTCTAATCTCTACTAAAGGAGAGATTAGGGCACGGCTGTATCATTTACAAAAGAAGGACAAGTAAATTATTAAAAAGGACAAAAGAGAACCCTAACTTTTAAATATTCAAATAACTACCACACTTAAAGCCAAACTTTTTACTTTCAACAATTACCATATTAGGCTATTTAAAGGACGAGTTCACACCCCTTCACTCTAAGGAAAAAAACATGAAACTGAAAAAGGAACTACCTCTTGTAACCTTCCGCCCATCTTCTTGTGCACTGCAGTTATGCAGCTTATGCCACAACAGGTACCACCATAGAAGAGGTGACAAGGTATCAGCGCAAAGGACAACTAATAATCTTTTTCAAAGTATGTCTTTATGGATCTTGTGTTTGTCTCTATCCATCTTTGCATCTCATTCAGGTCTTCTTCTCTTCCCCCATTCTCAACTGATATTCAGGCTAATCTATGTCTCTGAAACCTAGTTATTTCTTGACTTCCTTTCTCCTCTGTTCATTCCAATTTGTTTTTTCCCCAAATCCCTAGATTTTGTCTTAGTTATAATCCCTTTCATTTTATTTCCTTCTTTGTGGATGTCAAATCTGTTTTTTCCCAAAAACTGCAACTTTCCTGTTAGATATTGAAAGTTGCTTTCTCTTCAACTCTGGACTGAAATCCTGCTCTTGACAGAAATTTTTTGTTTCCTTCATGCTACGTAGTACGTACACATGCAAATGCAGCAAATCTGACCTACTCAGAACCCTAATTGTTCTTGGAAATGCTTATGTTCTTTATTTTTCTATAATTGCATTTGTAAATCTAAGCAGCTGGCATCAGGTATGCATCTTCATCTTCATTCTTGATTAAAATTGATTTAGTTTTTCTTTCCTTTGCCTGAACTCTATAAGAGCTGTACTATTTTTTTTAATCGCTATTCCTTTCTTCTCATTGTTTCTGTGGATCCAAATTCTCCAAAATTGTCATCTAATGTCCTGCCCGAGCTTGTTTCTGAGAAGCTTAACCACTCTAAACTTTTAACCTGGAAAAGGTTAATTACTCTAATTAAAAGAATTACGATCTATAAAGACACTAAAATGATTTTTTATCATTTTACTATTCTATCTTGGTCCCTCCAGAATTACTTTTACACGAAGAAAAGGATGAGAAAGGGCAGCTTGCTTCTAAAGCATGTAAATAATCCAGATTTTGTTGCTTGGGTAAAGAGAGATCAGGCAACTTCTTGTGTATGTTATGTCAACTTTTTTGCAGGAAGTTTTGATGGGCATACCAGATGATTACACTGCAATGTAGTTATGAACGTATCTAGCTCATCCATTTTTTCATATATTTGAGACTAGAGTCAATTTGAAGAAAGAAATATGACTGACGGATAATGTCAACAAATCTAAAAGCTGTGCTGATCGGCTAGCTTTTATAGGATTACAGGATTCTGATAAGGAAAAGGTGCAACAACTTTGTATCAACTCAATACAAATATACACTTGATTTTCTTGTAAACAATGGTGCAAACGAATGAGGTGATATCAACTCCCAGCCCTATACATCAGAAGTTAAGTAAAAGTGAAGGAGAAATATAGGGAATCCAACTGAATACAAAAGCATAGAGAGCATGCTTCAATATCATACAATCGCAAAGACTGGTATAGTGTATGCAGTTAATCAGGTTCAGAGTTTATGCATGAGCAAAAAAATTAAGCACATGGAAGCAGTGAAGAGAATTTTAAGATTCCTTAAAAAGACTGCAGGAGATGGACTAGTATATAGGAGAAGAAGACACAGAGAAGATATGTTCACTAACGGCCTTTTAAAATGCCAACTTGGCAGGAGATCCAGATCAAACAAGAGTTACTTCAGGTTATCATATATTTGTCAGCAGAAATTCGATATACTGGAATAGCTGAAGGCAATGAACCGAGACAACTTGGATCAGATTTTTGGAATGAAGAGATAAAGTTCCAAAAGATGTTCAATTATCAAGATGCCAAAAGAATATTGATAAATTCCACACATCATGGGAAAAAGAAACACATAAAAATTGATCAACAGTTCATACGTTAAAAGATAAAGATGGGAAACTAGAGGCCAGGTTTATTGGAAAAGAAATCAGGTAGCTAACATTTTTGCAGAAGGATCAACAGAACCTAGGTTTCTATATTCAAGAACAAGTTCTGCATGGTCAACACCATGTACAACTTGAGGGAGGCTACCTTAAACAATTGCATATAAGATCCAAATCCAGATTATCATAAGATCCATATCCACAGGTTTGTAATCACACCAGAGCAGATCCAGATTAAGTTTCTTATGATCCAACTGTCCTGTACTTGTATTGTTGGCATTTCTGTAAAGATGTAAAACATTAATCTATTTAAAGGAGGCCTTCCCATGTCTTCACTTTAAGAAAAAAAAACCTGGAACAGAAAAGGAGCCACCTCACCTCAACCTACACCACTTCTTCTTGTGCGCCAGTCCTGAGAGAGAAAGCACTAGCGCACGAGACATAACAGGGTAGACCTTTCTATTTTCCAACTATTATTTCTTTTTCACGACACCACCAGTCCACCACCAACACTGAGGTCCCCATCACCACGATAAGCTACCATTGCCACCTATTTCACTATCATCATAGACATTATGACCATGGCCACTGCAACCACTATCAGTTTTCCCAGTAATACATTAATTCCTCTTCTGTCCTATGGGGTAGGGCTATTTAATATCCAAGCAATCATGTAAGTAATAACTGAGGAAAGCATTTCCTTGTAATTGTTTTCCATTTGTTTCTGAACAACAAATACAAGTATGCATCTAGAAAGGACCCTACCATTTTTATTGCAACATTTGCTCATATAGCACAGCCCAAAGATGGTTTCTCGATTGGTTACACAAACAAGTTTCCTTAGAAAGAAAAAATAGAACAATGTAACCATGAATGAACCTAAGCATGTTTCAGAATTAGAGGTCGGAATGCTGGTACCTCTTGGGCATCCAAAAATTCAGACCGCGTCAGATCGATCGCAACCTTGTTTTCAAGTAATTGCATCAGAAGCATCAAATAAACACCAGCAATCCATATAGTCCGATGTTGCAAATCCACCTCTGCACAACATAGGGTCACAAACAATGTTAAAATGAAGGAGATTTCACCAGATAGCAGAACTCTTGGAAGAGTCCAGTGACCTAGAAGTCCTCACATAGGCAACTAAACATCAATTTCAGCAAAAAAAAAAGAGAGAGAAATGGTAGAATGTGCAGAATTTATGCAATCGAACAAAGGAATCATAATCCAAGAAACTAAAACAACCTCAATAAATCAAAAGAAAAATTACACACAGGACAGCTTCCAAAATTTGACATTAAACTCATGCCCAAAGAGACTTGAAAAACTAAACGAGCAAAAACGCACAGAATACAGAAAAATTATGGAAATAATACACTCTGACTCAGTGGTCTATCTGTCTTTGCTGGTTACAAACATGGTTTCTATTGAGGAAGCCCTTGTAGCATCACAATAATAGCAGGTAGGGTATTACCCAATTTTTAAGACTTCTCCAAATCTGTTTACTGCTTTTAGATAGCAAGTATCAAAAGCTGAAATGTTTAAGTTAGCACATGATTCTCACCTCTCACATCATCAGTGATTCCAAGCTTCAGTAGCTCCTCTGCACGTAACCAGAAACTTAGGTTAAACAACAGCACATGAGATAATATTTTGTGCAGCAATGCACTAATTTTGCTTTTAAAAACAACAAAGCAAAGTCACAGAAAAACACAGAGTAAATGCTTTAAAATTTCAGTTTGGAAGTACACAATAGTTCATCCTTGCAACTTAAATAGGAATAACCAGACCTCCCTTCTAATAGCATCAAATTGTTCAGATCAGTAGAGCTACTTTGACCCAGCATATCTTATATATATGGCAGGAACTCTATCAAATTCGTCTGTGCACATGCACATTTCCTGATTGCACATCCATCTTAATTGTCCTATTGAAGCCAATAATACCATTGGAAAATAATAATACAAATAATTGCAATGAAGACTTTATTTTCTACTAGAAGCTAGCTCAGTAAATTAGTCTGGATCCACGCCAACATTCTACTGTGCATTTGCATCTAATAAAGGGCATAAACAGTTAGAAATACCATAGGTCGTGTTCAATCCCGATTGGAGACGTCTTGTACACTCCTTAAATAATCCTTTTGGGCGACCAAATATAACTGCAACAAGGTCAACCAGTGCATGAACAGCACTTTTTGGTAACCATTCCCCATTTAGAGGGGCTGGTCCAAGTTCTAGCTTCTCTTTCCATGCATTTTTTAGATCTCCAACACAAGATGGTTCAAGATAACCTCTTCCAGCAGAGCAAGTTTTGGTGAAAGTTTTCAAGTACTCTTGCAGCTGAATTTGTCTCTGACATAATAGTGCCCTTTGCTGGTGGTGCAGGTCATGATGAGAGAGGCTTTCATTTATACCGTTGAGCTCAGCAATCAGGCCCTCAACTTGCTGAACATGCTGCATGTCCTCCTTCAGAGTAGCATCCATCTTTTCAACATGTTGAGCAGCATTCTTATAGTCACATATCCTAAGCAGATAAAATGTATGAAGCAACTGACTGTAAAGATATAAGCCACGGCAATATTGTCTCTGTGGGAAAAATAAATAACTACATGTTACTTTTGTTGCATAAGGTCATCTAAAACGTAGCAACAAAGAAATAATGAAAAAGGATGAGAGACATATTGCCAGTTTCTTGAGATGGAACAGCATATGTCTGAAAATAGAACAAAATATCTTATCATTTCTCACCATATCCACAAACAACTTTCTTGTGTTTTAAACGGCAAGTTGAAAAAAATGAAACAAATGAGGAAAACGGGAAAAATATGGGAAAATTATAGGAAAAATGAGGCTTTTCGCATTTTTTTCATTTTGGCCTTTTCTTCCCAAAAAACAGCATTTTTTTAAGTTTTAAATGAGTAACTTATTTATAGTGGTTTTTCTCGCTTTAAAAAAAAAACACGTTTTTCGTTACTATGTTTCTCATTAATAATTCACCTTAGGCTGCTATCTAGAGACATCTGCATGGGAAACTTTAATGCTTATATCTTGAAAATTCATATTCAACAAACAATAATTAAGAAATCAGAGACAAACACAAGCTCAAAGTTAACAAATGGTTCATACCTTTCCCTCAGGAATAGATCCCCAAACTTCATCACATTTTTCAACAGCATTTTTAACATCATTCATATCTTCCCATTGCATCAAGTGAACATGCAACATTGAGGTTGCAAAAACCATCTATGTCCCATAATTTAAGAAGTCAGTTATTAGTTCACACTTCACAGTATCTTGTGCAACATATAGCAATTTAAGAAGTTAACATTGCAAAGTACAAACCATAAGCTCACTATAATTGGCTTGGGATGCACAAAGATAACCACACTCCAAGGTGCGTATAGATCCATGGTAATCA
The DNA here is from genome assembly GCA_011799765.1 of Nymphaea thermarum. Taxonomy (NCBI): domain Eukaryota; kingdom Viridiplantae; phylum Streptophyta; class Magnoliopsida; order Nymphaeales; family Nymphaeaceae; genus Nymphaea; species Nymphaea thermarum. Next base: position 346,468 of record JAANDH010000050.1, read on the forward strand.
CCATCAATAACCAATGCATTTGCAAGCTGCAAATTGAAATTGCATGACCATAATATCCCTGAAATTCTTTTTAAGAAAAGAAAAGGAGGATAGCAGTTAGTAATATTTTAATGAAAGAAAGAAACGCAAAAAGCAACTTTCAGTGCAGCAACCAAGACATGCCTCAGTAACTTGGATAAGAAACCATGTAGTCAGTAGTAGTAATGTAAAAAATAAACTGCGAACATGCCAATCGATTGAAGCAGTTCGACAGTAAACCTGCACAGATCTGGTGTAGATTTCACAGATACAAACTTTTATGCAGGCACAGTCTAAAAGAAACTCATGGGGAGCACAAAAGCATGAGCCATAAAACAACATTGAAGTTAACAAAACAAACAAGCCATATAAGATGTCTCCCTCATATACATGCTTGCACGTTGTCATAAGTACATAATATGTAGTACAAAGCCAAGGCTGAGCTCAACTTGTGTTTGAGTGGAATAAAGTAAGTCAAGCATCAGCTGGGCTACCCAAGCATGACTGCAGCTCAAGAATTTGCATATCAAGCCAACATCAGTTTGTGTGCACCTACATAGGTTGGACCTAACCTACAGACAAATATATAGATTTACAGTTACATACAATATTCAAGCAATAAAATATTAACTAACTGAGACAAGTCAAACACCTGACGTCCATTACCAGAAAAAGAAGAAATGGATAAGAGGAACAAGCATACCCGTTTTGAGTAGCGGTTAGCTCCAGACCCTTATTCAAGATCTGTTTCTGGGGTGGAATGGCACCAACTAGATGATAGCATTGACTAAGCAAGCTATAAGCTCTGCATTTTAGTTCAAAACAAGAAGGAATTTGCTTCAAAAGCAATTGCTGCAAAAGATATGCATCGTTATTAGCTGAAGTTCTTGCATAGAAATAACAGTCCAAACACTCGAGAAATTTCAACGCAAATGCCCCACTAGCGGAGAGGAAAGGATGCAAACTCAGAAAAGTTACTTATCATCTTAAGGTCCGCTGGAACTCATTAAAGACAAAAGCACTAGATGCCATCCGTTGGATGGGTCAAACTTATTGAAATGTATACAACTGGAAGCAGCAGGAGAAATATATGATTCACAACCTAAAAAACTTTCCAAAAAAAATCTATTACTTCCGTTTCTCGACATAAAAAGCTTATTCATCTAATAACGACGTATTTCTAGTTAAAAGCTATTCAATGGAATCGTCATCATCGGACGATACAAGCGTTCTACATGAACCCATAATGTACTAGAAAGTCAACGCAAAGATCACGGTTCCTGATTCCTAGCAATTCGTGTTCCTAGAAATGTGAAATTCATGCGACTTTGGTGTGCAAAACTGGACGAAACAAGAAACTGGACATTAAAAATGTTTCCATACTTCTGCGGGAGTGAAACCTGAAGGGAAATATAAACCCATACATCTCCACGTTCGACTGACCAAAATTCCTAAGCATTGCACTTATAAGCAGAAAATTCAATTAAATTGGGGAAAATCCACCAGATATCTAACTGTAAATGAATTCAGTTTTCTACTGCAAACATACAACTACATCCTAAAACTTCACAAAAGGGTCGCACTCCATGTATAGGTGGAGACTGAAACAATAAACTACTAATTGGCGAACACAGAAACCCTAACTTCATCGACGTCAGAAGCACAGTAGTCTGAAAATGGAGACCAGTTTCGACTAAGAAGACGACTCAACTTATGCAGAACAATGGAACACGGTGTCGCGCAAAACTTCACGCCAGTAAGCAAGTTCTTCCAAGAAACAATAATTGATTAAGCTGACACGAAGGATGCACTGAAGAATAAACCCAGTGAAGTTTTACCGATCTCTCGAGGTGAGCTTTGGCGTGGTTGACGTGATCCGTGTGGTTCAGCAGAACCGTGGCGATCCTCAGGCGAGTCTTGACTTCGATCATGGGTAAGAAGGAGACCTGGCTTTGACAGATTGCCTCCAGGCATTTCACAGCCGCTCCGATGTCGCCACTAGACTCATGGATGTCGGCCAACCCCCATAACGCCTCGGCGACGGCCTCCATCTCGCTGGAGACCTCACCGGAGACTGCGTAACCCCACGCAGGAACCCCAAAGACGAGAAAAGGCGCGAGAAGCACGCGCCCGCGCCTACCTCGCCTTGCGGCTCTCGCCCGTTTCTTCCGTAGGGTGGACTGAATTATCGGAATCAGAAGCGCTACTTTTACGATATCCTTCATTAATTAGTGCGCGGGAAATTGCTGAAATTCTCGGAACCGAACTACCTTTGCATAATTCAAAAATACCACGAAGGGGCTTGCACATATTCGGGATGAAAAAAAGAGGAAAAAGGGGGAAACTCTTATTATCTACTCATTCGAAGCAACAAGAGAGATTGAAAATGAGATGTTGAGAAGGGACAGCTTCCAACGGTGTTTTATTTGTTTCTCTTTGTTTTGTGAATATTAGGGGTAAGAGGAAAAAAAAAACTATTGTTGTGGGAATGCCTTTACTATTTATTAGATAATATTTTTCCACTTCGTCCTCTTTGTTTACTTTGTTGTATCTTTCTTGTGGTGGTTTACAGGCTTGTTGAAGTATAGGCATTTGGTAAGCCCTCTTTTTAGTCATTTATTATAGAGTGGACTATTGGGTCAGGGTCATTGCTGCTAATCCTGTGGCTTTTACATCGTTTACTGAGATAATTTTCCACATTAAAAATCAATGTTTCTCTTATTTTTGCTCGAGCTTATTATTTTATATCGAATATATACATATGTATAATATATAAATGAGATCTCTTGGATGGTAAGGGTTTTGGAGTTATGGTGAAAGAAATATCTTGTTTTTATATTTGTATAAGATATAAATGCCTACTCACAGGTAGTTGTAATTCCACGTCTCTATTTGTTACACTTCATCGTGTGGCTTATGCCCGTTTTCCCAACAGAACAATCGTCGGACTGGAAGTCATATTTGATTCAGCATCGTCCGTGTATCTCTAATAACACGAAACGTTGAAATCATCATCTCCAAGCAGAGACGAACTGGTTCACTCAAGCAAATAAATCTTTAAAGAGAAAACAGGAAATGACATCCTGAGTTTTACGAGTCAAGAAACTTCAAACAAGCAGAGAACTGACTTAGTGAAAGATTGGCATGCCTTACATGAGCTTAATGCTGAGTACATATATCGACAGCAAGCTGGCCTGATGCTTTGTCTAATCAAGCCAATGAAGTTTCTTCCCTTGCCAGAAGGTGGGGAAGAACTTTTCTTTATTGGCCATAACAAAAGGGGTCTGTTGCAGGAATAGGTAAAAATGCAAGACGGTTTAATAAAGTACGATGAAAACTGCCAGGTTGCAGAAATGATCTATATGAGAAGAGATGTCCGTTATTTATCTCTTAGCCCTCAAGTCCAAGGAAGTCAACAAGGAGAATCTATCACGCAAACGCAACAGATATAGTTAGTGGAATAGCGAACGACATCCAAACATAGTCGAGTTTACTTAGCTTAACCACGTATGGTCCAAATAAACAGAATGTCAGAACCAAGTCTGCCGGTAATACACTTGGGGCTGTTTGGCAAAGAAAACAGTTTATCACTAATTCATAAATCTACCTAAACTATTAAGACAGATTCATAAAATATTATAACAAATCCACCCCAACTGTATGAAAGAATAACAAATTATTACAGTTGTGAAACGGTCCTTAGGAAAGGTTTGATGCCCAAGTGACCGACTTACTATTCGAAATTGCAAATTTGTTTCGCACACATCAAACACTGAAACTACTTTCCTTAATCTGAATGGGATTTGGGAAAAAAGTTCCAGAATAGGGACCCAAAGATGTCCGACTTTTTTCCACCAAATACTTTCGACTTCATTATCCAGCACTCCACCTCGTTCCAATTCCGTCCTGGAGTCGTCGCTGTCCATTTATGTTTTGAAGAAAATCCGAATTAGAGCTGAGAATAAAAGTTCGGACCAACAGATCGTACTTGAAATTAATCAAACAGGCCTCGGATTCGACCAGCCAAAACTTGAAAAAGGAAGAGACATAAGGCACGTTATCCGTAGAAGCTGCGAGTGGGCGAGTAACCTCTCCTCGGATCCAGTTTGCGAGTTCCCCGGAAACTGGCGGCAGGGCCAAAATGAACCCTCAAAAAACGTTGAATGATTCGATAGCTACCATCGACTATGTGTTAGGGATTAAGAAGACCAAACTAACCTTCATGGTAAAAATAAGGAACCCCTACTAAGATGCAAATGGAAACCCAAAAGAATAGTTTTTAGAATCAAACAAAAATTGCTCCTCTACTAAACCAGAACCGGAGAAATGGTCTTCCAGTAGACCAGAACATAGCCACGGAATCAGACTTCCACAAAGAGGCGTAGGAGATACGGTGTGCCACGGAAAGCGGTGTAGGAGATAAGGTGTGTGTCCTCCTTTTCATGTCAGAACGGACAGCGAATCAAATATTAGGTTGCATTTGATAATCTCGGAATTTGGGCATTAAAAATGTGGCTAAAAGAAGATCTGTAAAATGAACCCTAAATCCACATCAATATTAAAAACAAAAAAAACCAAGGATTTAGAATCAGATTAGAGAAGAGTTTCTGACCTTAAATCCATAATTTTTACATGTAACATGGATTTAAGATTCATATTAGGCTAAAGATCTTCCAAAACACACTTTTTAATGCAGCCTAGGGCTTAAGTAACAGTACCAGCAACTAATTGTACAATTAGACCCTGGTCTCTCTCTCTAGCAGCAAATATTGAGCTATAATTTACAAAATCAGATACTAGAATAAGGCTTAACTGAACTTAAAGATGTTACAAGCCGATTCTGGTGGAGGTGGCCTTCGATCCCACCAGGTGAATAATAAAACATACGAACCCATGCCTTGGCAGATGTAGGCATACAAACACTGGAATTAATATATTTCTACATCTGGATTATCTACATTGCTAACGTTTCGACAGGCCGCACATCATTTGACGTAGTTTTCTCCTAGTGGCAATCTGCGGCGACATACAAACAACAGAGTAAGCGGCAGAAATTAGAAGATTCAGGTTATGACGGAGAAGGCATCATTTACCTAGAAGGTTTGTCGAAAGAACTTTTGCTTGGGTTTGATGCGACCGTTCGCTGGACGGTTGAAACCCCATCGACGAATTTAGTCCGAAAGATCACATTCGCATTATTGAACATGCCTTCCTTGAGCGAGACAACAATGAACTGCAAAGCAAAGGGATTGATCGTGAAAAGAAACTTGCCAATAAAACAAGCATTAGCAAAAAGATTGCTACCGAAAGACAAGGGAGTCCAGAATCAATTCATACATAGGACATGCACTTCAAGTAAGATTTTCACGAACAAGTGTGAAAAAACTACATACCTGGGAATGTGGAAAATGAGATTTAATCATTCTACCAATGTTCTGCGTATGGCTTAGATCTAAAGCAGCATCGACCTGCGGAGAGTTAAATTCCGGTAAATATGAGACAGAAGTTGTCGGAAAGCCCTTCCAGCTCACAGTCAGCCAAGTACCAACCAGAAACTATTTTTAGATACAACTCCATAAAATCAGAAAACTAAAAGATGTGGCACTGCAGCACTATGAAAAGAACCTTGCCAGCTTATCAGGGAATTGACGTAGGAAGATAATAAAACACCGATGACCCATGAAAAAGACCAATGAGACAAAATCGCTTTGAGCACTAAACGGGTACCAGAGACAGAAAGTCTGGCTGCAATTGCAAGATATGCGCAAGAATTATGATGATACCTCATCTAGTATGTAAAGTGGTGCTGGTTTAAACAGAAGCAATGCTAAGATGAGAGATAAAGCAAGGAGTGATCTTTGGCCTCCACTAAGTTCTGATAGTGACTGCTTCCACACACTTCCAAACGCAACTCGCACTTCCAGTCCATCCAAGAAACTGCATCCTTCTGGAGGCTCCAGCTTTGCCATTGTACCCGGTAGTAAAGTAGAAAAAATTGACCCAAAATCTCTGAAGAAACAAAAGAGCACAAAAGAGAGGACTAAAACCCACAGTTTCAACCTACAGTAGCATCTTTCAAAATTAGGCAGATAGAAAAGTTCATGCGAAACACAAGATGTGCATGTGTTTGTAATGCGCTTCAAAAATAAAATTAAACTCACTTGTTGACTTTCTCCCAGGTAACCTTTAATGTCTCCTTTTTCTTTTCATCCAACTCTTCAATTACCTTCTTAATTTTCGACTTGTCATTCTGTAAAGAAAAAAAAGACTTTGTTGAAAAGAATGGTTGATAAAACTACAATCATCATCTTGTGAAGATGTTCCAAATAATAAAAATCGTTGCCAATGGTTGGCCCTTGACCACGACTGACTTCATGAAACTGTTACTGAGTCGACCTGCACTTGTAACTTGTAAAAGTCGTGCAAAACATTCAGATGATTACCGTATACGTGACATCCAAAAAATAATGCCCACTCAAAGAGAGAAAAGGAAAACCGATAATAATAGATCGTTTCAACAAAATGCTACGAGAGAGGGAAGACAGCAGCTTACCTCAATAATGGCTTTCTTAGATATCAAACCTTTGTACTCATCTTCAGCTTTCTCAAACATTGCCATGACCTTCTTGTTGACCCTCTTCTCAAGACTACGGGGGCAAGGAAGAAGAGTAACTAATGAGTCATACTTTTGCAATATTTACTAAGCAAAATGCCTGAAAGCAATTACTGGAGTCAAGATATTCAACACAAAAGTTTGAGGGCAAACACACCTTGACTGATCGGCTTGCAGCTTTTCAAATGCTTCCCTTGATTTATGAGGATTATGTGCAGAAAAATCATAGTCGGTACCAGTTTTCCCAAACAAATGTCTCTCAGATCGTATCCAGCTATGCCTTTCAAGTAATTTGTCCACCTTTGCAGTGCAATCAGCTTTTTGGGTTTCCATCCGTCTCACCTGAAAAGAGGACGACAATCAATCAAGAAATAGAGCTACAAAAATACAAGAATACCATCAATAAAGACTGTAGGTTTTATGCCTGTTAGTTGATTAACCTTTGATCAAAAACTTAATATTAGTAGCGTTATGAAAGACAAGCCATGCATAAGTGCTCCACCACTATTAAAGGGGGGGAAAATATCGTGCATATAGCATATCATCAAAGAAAAGCACCAGTTATAGCAATAGCAACCTCATTTTCTATTTTCTTTTTGTCGACATTTGAATCACTGAGCTTTTGTTGAAGTTTCTGTTGCTTTTTTGTTAATGAATTGATCTGTGCATCACATTCCTTAATCTTTGAATGGCTAAAATCAAGTTTTGATTTGGCACTATCATATTCCTGTTTGATAGAACGAACCTGCAAACAAGGTCAAGAAGCAGCTTGTGACAACGAACATCAAGCAAGAACACAAGCATCAAAGACAAGTAGCCTACCTTATCTTCTAGTTTGCTAATTTCCTCTTCAAAAGCCTTAATCTGTGCCTCAACTGAGTTCAGTTGACTTTCCAATGCAGCCCTTTCCTGAATCATTGCATCCTTCTCCATAATTAACCTCTGTTTCTCATTTTCATGGCCCTACAATCACATAATGAAGCAAGAGAAACAAGATCATAGAGGCCATTATCTCTGATCAGTCAAGTTTCACACATCGAAAAGCACTTCAGATTACGTGACAGTGAAAACCATCAGGAGTACAATGGTGCATTTGCATTCAGTGCACTGTTTATAAACAACATCAGAAGTACGCATACCTGAAGGTCCTTAGAGGATGACTGCATTTGCCCCTTAATTGACTTAATTTTCCTATCCAATGCTGCAAGTTTTCCACCACGCTCTCTCACATGGTCTTTGATAGATCTTTCAAGGGATGATACTTGACATAAACATGCTTCATGCAGTATTCTTTTTTCTTTTGCATTTTTGCTTGCTTCATCAAGCTCTTCCCCAATCCTTCTAACCATCTCAGCTATCTGCATGTTAGATTTACAGGAAGAGAATAAACAGCTTTGTAAACTAGGAACGTTATGAAGTTTACATCCTGTCAAGGATGGCACAGCATGAAAGCCAACGTATGAAATTGTTGCACCTCCCACTTGTTTTTTCTTTTTTCCTTGTTCCTTTGAGCTGTGGTGGTGTTGGCTGGAAGAGTGGTTTACCTTTGGAGGTGGGGTGGTGGCTTTTTGTGGGGTTTTCAAAGGGGGAGAGGGGGGGTGGGGGGTTAAGGTGGGAGAGGGAAGGGTGGTGGGGTTGGGTAGGGGAAGAGGAGCTTGTCAAATGAATCAATCTGGCTCCACTTAAGACAGTTTAAATATAGCTTTTATCAGCATTGCGTTCCATAAGCCCAACCTAGCCAAATAAGCACAGCTGATCCAAGACAAGCTTCTACCACTTTACAATCTGCACACCTAAAAATGCTACTAACTTGGCTAAATTACATGAGATGATGCCATCACTTACCACACAGTGTACAGTACCACATTATCCTTGAAACATATATCAAGATTCATTGTCTCTTGAAACAATAGGAGATTCTGAGTTTGATCCTAGGAACAAGTGAACATTACAATCTCCTGAGATGATAAGCTAAAAGGCCATCTAGTCATAGGACTCAAGCGCAGCTTAGATAGATTAGTCACAAGTGACTTGGACATACGTGGTTTATGAAGACACAAGCACATGCAAAGGAAATTAATGATTATTATGTTCCAATATGTATGTGAAAATGCACCTTGCTGTGCTCATTTTGTTCAGCTCTCCTCTCAAAGAGAGACAGGTCATACAGCTTCAGTTCCAACTGTGACTTCAGATCCATGAACTTCTTTTGCAATGGAAGAAGATGAGCGATCTGAACAAAGCAACAACTAGATTAAAAGGTCAACAGGAAATAGAAAAACTATTTATAAATAAAATAACCATAAATCCCTCCGAGAATAATAAGAAGATAACCAAACATGTCATGATAAGAATCATATTGGAGTTCAAAAACCAATAATATATCTTGAAAAATAAAAGGCCAAGAAGGCATCATTACAAGAAAAGATCCAGAAGAAAAGCCAAAATTTCTGGAAAGCCAAAATTAGAGACAGATTCACTGAGATCATCATAGTCCACTTAACACCACTGTGACCGACTTCACCTACCACATCAACCACAAAGGGAGAAAAAAAAAGGGGGCCTCTGCTTAAAGCTCTTGAAAATATTTTAACCACATACTCCTTGTGGGAATTCGCAATTTTAGGAAAAGAACCTTACCCTAGAGTCCTAGACTGTTACTTATACCTTTGATTTTCCCCACAGCCATAATAGTAAAGAACAGTGCTGCACACCAAAAGGTGTTTTACTAGTGAAAAGAGAAATTTGACAAGTATGAAGCATGATTTTTTATATTATCATTATTCATTAATCATTGTAGTGAAATGATGCATAGCTAACTTGAATTACAAAGCAGCATATTTAAACAGAATAATGACAAGGTGCATATTGCACACACACATATCGACTCAACCATAGAGCAAGAGGAACACATACTGCCTTCTTTTCTGAGAAAAGCAGCAAAATGCTGTCTATAAGACCAATTTAATAGTACAAACTGTAGACACCACCTTGCAAAAAATTTGGCATCAGTCGTGCATGCATCTTCTGTAGAACTCACAGTAGAGAAGCCATTCAGGCAATAAATACATAGTGGACTGACAAATATCCAAGGAACTAGTACTTCCTATAAACATAGAAAATTGTACATAGCAACAGGAGATTAAGAATGAATATATAAAGGCCACAATAAAAGTCACCTGTGCTTCAACTTCAGATACCCTATTTTGGTGCATAAGAAGCTTTGATTCAGCATCAGCTAGTGCATGCAGTTGCCTTAACAATTCGCCACCACCTCTGTACAAATTTGCTTTGAATTAAAAGAAAACTCAAACGTGACTCAGACAGTGTTTTTTTTTCTTGAACACAATATAGTATTTTTGAAGCATTTTTATTAACATAGGGGCACAAAGAATCCAGTTTAACCAGCTAACATGTTGCTGCCATCAAATGATACTCTTTCAAGCCAATCCAATGATATTCAAAGTCCTCTTTGAATAGGCTGTTTAGGTGTTAGTACTAAACAGCCTATTCAAGACATGAAACTCTAAAGCATCACTACTGATGGGTGCATTTTATAAGTACAAGGATTAATATGCACAGATTAGGCGGTATCACGTGTCCAGTTCAAAGATGAATATGATTATTTGGAGGTTATGCAACATGCATGCCTACTCCTACCAGCTTACCATATCCATGTTACACCTGAGTCGCATCCATATTGGTACTTAGGTAATTCATCAGGAAATCAGCAATCTCAGTGAAAAGCAACAACTGTTCAAGTTCTTGTTTTTAATTTGTTAATCAGCAATGTCTTTGGCATAATCTATGCTTTCAATTCGTAGTTGACAATCTACAACAGCATGAGAGAGATTACTGCAGGTCTATATTCTATGTAAGTTGATAACATTCTACATATATAAGCATAACCCCATGCATATACAAGATAGGTTGGAAGCTACAAAGGAAATGGAACCATGTTGACTGGCAAGATTCAGCTTCCAATATATTTTGAATCTAAATAAAGCAATTACTCAAACACATGACATTTCTCCACCCTTACTGAAAAAACCTCCTACTTCATTAATTGATATCAATTAGTTAAATATAGCAATGCTTACAAGCCACATCTGAACTAAATTTGAGTGGTTCATTTCCTGAAAATGAATATTCCATGAAGTGCCAGAACAATCAAAGAAAGCTCAAGGAGACATAAATAACCATAATGTCTGCCTATGCATGGAGAGGGAGAGACTAATAAAACTCCAACATATTATACTAGGAACCTTGCAGACTTACTTTCGGCTTCCCCCAGTAAGAAGACCACTTGGCTGGAAAATGTCGCCATCAAGAGTTACACTAGGAGTGCAGATATCTCTATGAAATGCAACCTGCACAGACAAACCGAACAGCACCAATTCAGCTGTAGAACATGAAAAATCTTCAATAGAAATTGTAATTCATTGCAAGAGCATGATATTTGAACTTTCATGGCCCTTTTTGTCCAAACAGAAATAAACATGGAGTTATGTGTTCAACCACATGATGCATGAAACATCCAGTCTTAACCAACGTAAAGACATCATACCACAACGGCCAATGTAATCCCCACTTCTAGAATTTAGTTTCATATTGATGATTGTGAGGAAACTTCAATGGCTTATAAAAGAGGGTATGGAAATGATTGATTGTCCTTGTTCCTAGCCTTTTTGGGTGTGAACTAAAGTTGTTAGGGGAAGGGTTAAGATCAGTGGGTCCAAGGGCCCAAGCCTAGTATGGCAATGGGTCAACTTGTTACAATGGTATCAGAAACCAGTTCAATATTCAGACTTAGGGTCCTACATGTGGGAATGTGTGTACCTTAAAAGGGTGGATTGTAATGCCCACTTTTTGTAGCAAATACAAAAAGGAAAGAAATTAGCATAGCTTTACTCAGAGTAATAATAGTGCAACTGTTGAGAGTCTTGAGACCTATGTTGTTAAAGGAAGAAGGGAGAACCTACCCCAAGAGTATAGAGACCAGCAAAGAAAAATACTAAATGCTATCATTTTTACAGAATCAATCAAACTGATAAGCTCACTGTCAAATTAAGTCGCACATATAAGATCATGGGAACAAATATTGTTCTCGAGTTCTTAATGGTAAGGTTTTCTTAGGAATTATTCAATAAAGTAGTCTTTCTTGCAAAAATCTCTGAAGTTTTTCAAAAAATGAAAAACCAAAAAAAGGTAAAGTACAAATGAGAAGATGATAAGGAGAAAGCAAAAATAACTAAAAATAATAAAAATGATGTTTAATGATGGCAAGACGATGATATATAGTTTAATTAAAGTTTAAAGTTGAAGACATCATGATATTAATGTAAAAAAAAAGAGAAATGAAAGGGCCAGAAAAAGGCCAAAATGTGACAAAGGTACAACAAAAAATGTGATAAATTTATTTTCATTTTTTTCAAGAAGCCTGTTTTTTCAGATTTTTTTGTTTTCTCTTTTTTAACATTAATATCACAATATATACATATATATATATATATATATATATATATATATATATATATATTATTTGAGGCTATGAAATATATCTATGCCACAAAGGTGCGAGTGTGGGTTGTCACTCTTCAGGAAACTTGGGCGCATATGCAGAAATAAACAATAAATATATGTGTGTGTGTGTGTGCATGCAAAGAAGGCAATAATAAATAAAATTCTTCCCAATAAGCCTTTCATTGTAATAAAAGAAATTAAAGTAAGCTTGTAAGAAATTGAAAAAAAGGATCTCTTTTTCAAAATAAAAGAGGAGGTTTAAAACCAAAAAGCTTATAAAAGCCATAATATATAGTTTTCATTCTCCTCTCCTACTGGCAGGTACCTCCTTTTTTCTTCCTCCTCCTCTTTCCTCCTCTACTTTTTTTTTTTTTAATCAGTGCTGCACTCTAGCTGCATCTTCTGGCATCAACGCAGGTGCAGCACCCAAACTGATGCATCCTTTTAAGAAGGAAACACACACACAATGTTTTCAAAAGATTAGGTTAGTTAGATGAGCCTAGAGCATAGGTGGAACACGACAGGATTATGTGCTTTAGGTCTCTCAAAACAAGGAAAACCAATAAAATGAAGCATTAAATATTAAAATTAACCATAAAACTGATGCATTTTTACCAATCAAGAACCTATAACTATCAATTTATAACAATAAAACAATTAACATACCTGATAGCAAAAACATATGAAGCATTGTATAACATGAAAATAAACAAGTAAAATTTGACGATCAAATTCACCAAGTCAAGCAATTAATATAACCAGCTATATGGCATTAGAAAGGCTTATAAACAAATATCAATGTTTTCAATGTTGTTGAGCATCAAAATCCTACCATGTACTAAACACGAAGTTCTAAATCTCTAATTCTAATTTGTAAAATTAAGACAAAAAAAAAATCTAAACTTATTAATTTTTAAGAAAGTAAAAAAGGAACATAAACCCACAATATAAACACATATTTCATGTTAACATTGCCTACAACAAAATTATCTTCTATTACAATTATAATAAACATAAAAACACACTAAGAAGATGAAATTCACATATATATACAAATTAAAGTTGAAAACCTAAAATAACACACAAATATCAAACTAATGAACTACATGCATGCACATGTACATTAAAAAATAATCACATGAAATAACAACAGTAAAAAAGACACAAAAAAGAAAAAAAAATGTCTCAAGGAGAAAAGGAAAAAAAAAAGAAGAAAGAAAAAAAAAGTGCAAAATTTAGATGGTCAGAGAAAAAAACACAGGCTATTGAGAACTTAGGAGAATCTAAGCATCTTAGCTGATATTCTAGACATTTTCAAGTAGCGGGACACCTAGGAAAAGCTAGCACGAGTGACCACCCAGGCCTAGGGGCCTAGCCGAGCCCATGACAACATAGACCAAGACATCCAGTTGTGATATTCAACCTAGCAACAAATATGCAGATATGATAGACAAGAAAAAGAAACATTTTAAGGATTGCAACAATGAGTGAAGGTATGAAATACAAAACAAAAACCTTCTTACCAAGCAGATTCTTGAATTAATTATATAAGGTGATAAACTATTTGATGAAAAAAGAGAGATTTGGCATACCTCCTTTGCAGCTTCCATGCTACGACAGACAAATGTTGAACCAAATACAAAGGCCATTGCATTCTGAGGGAAAGAAAAGGTAAAATGAATTCAACATAGGTAACACACACTTTCATTGACACGTGAAATATCCATTGAAACAAATCAAGAAAGAAGAACTTCTTCAAGACATGCACACCTTCACTTCTTCGTCATATCCAACCAAAGAAAGTGCCAATTTTGCATTCCCCTCACCAACCTGAAATATCAACTCCTTAGTATGTCCTATCCATTAAACACATGCAAGTACATGACACAAACATGCACCAACACATGCCTGCACACATTCCTCAACCACTCAATGAATCAGATTGCAACTGCAAGAAAAGGAAAGGATATAAAAGAACAAACCAGCCTAGAGGCAGCATGTTGAACTCTTGCAGCCACCACGTAAGACTGAATTTTATTCAGAGGTATAATAGTCACTCTTTTCCGAAGATCACCTTTCTCAAGAAGCTGCTTTCCTGTACTCTCAGTGTCAACAACAACATTAAATAGCTTTCCACCTGCAGCTACCTATGCAGAATGAACATAACATCTATTCAGCAAAAGCAGATATAGGCAATGCTGAAGCAACAAAAATAATGAAAATGATATGCTTGCTAATCCAACCTCTATAGCAGTCATGGCAGCATCATCTTTCACTTTGATGAGTTTAGCCACCACTCCTTTGACCTTTGACCTGTCAAAACCTTTTACAGGATCACGATATCCAAACTGAACATTGGCCAATTGTGCTGAAAGAACGCGGGTTTCATCCTTCAACTTCCGTATAGCATCTAATTGCTCAGAACGCTCCTGGAAAAGAAGATCAGAAGAAAGCAAAGCCGAAATTTCAGAAGCTGTCAATACAAGTTTCTTTATATAAGAAAGTTCCAACCCATCACTTTCAGAACCTTCTGCAAAGCTTCCATATGGCCTTCATCATAAGCAAGAGATTCCAATGCTGCCTTGACATTCTCTACATCTTTCTTTTTGCCTTCCAGCTCATTCTCCACTTTCTTGGCCTCCTGTTGTTTAGACATAGCTTGTTTCTTTTTCTCCCTCAGCTCATTCTCAAGATGTTCAATCTTTGTTTTCAATTGCTTTATTTCAGTTTCAGCATTGCCAGCTGCCGATTTAGCATCAGCCAGTTGGTCATCCAGACATTTGCTCTCATCCCCATTACTCTTACCAGCTAATACTCCCTACCAATGGCAACCATTTTGGTCATTTTCCATTGAATAATAATGAAGTAGAAATAATAAGACAAAAGTTGCATTGTACAAAATTTTTGAAAATAGATGAGCCTAAACCTGGTACTCTTTTTCACACTCATTCAAGTTCTTAGAAAGGTCATCAACTCTTTTCCTTAAATCTGCAGCTCCATCCTCAGCTTGTTTAACAGCAGCTTCCTTCTCATCTACAGATTCCTTTATGTCTTCTATAGCATTTAAAAGCTGGTTGGACAGATATCACACAACACATAAATAACAGGGAACAGAAATCATGAAACATATATCCTAATGTAGCCCACTGCTCATGTGCCATTGAAATCACAAGTTGTGCAAGTCAGAAAAATGCTAATGCACCTTTTGGATAGCCTTCTTTTCGCTTTTTAAGGACTCCTGCTGATTACTGAGCACAGATGTTTCCTTCACTAGACCATGAGATAAAGCATCTACTTTCTCTGATAAGGTTTTAATCTCACCACCCATCTTTGCATCCTTTTCAGCTGTCAAAACTGATAAGGTTTTTTCCATTTCTTCACTTTCCAATTTTAATTGCTTCAAATTTTCATCAATATCAGAAATTTGAAGCTTCATCTTGTCCACCTCGTCAACAGCAAGGTCACGAGTCTGCTCTGCCTGAACAAATTCGTAAGCAATGCAGAATCTTCTCAACCTATCAAGTTCAGCATTGCCGTTGGCCCATTGCATGTACTGTCCCTTTTCTTTTCGAAGCTTCTCCAAGGCAGGCAAAATTTCCTGATCAAGCAGTTTATCAATCTCATCAACTTTTGTTTGTTTTTTCTCCAGTGTCTTCAAAGCACCCTCCTTTTTCATTTCATACATCCGTGTTCCAGCAGCTTCTTCAAGCATAGATAAAATTTCCGGTGGTTTCATGTTCAAAACTTTAGTTATTCTTCCTTGCATAATGAGAAAATGTGGATTGTTCACATTTAACTGTACAGAATGAAAAAGATTCTGAACCCGAGAGGGCTGAGCAAGGTGCCCATTGATGAGATATTTGTTCCTTCCACCAACCACAATCTGCACAAACTTCAATGCTTTAGTAAGCCTGACTAAAAATGAAATGAGGGTGAATGTTCACAAGTAAGCACCCAACCACTAGATGGCATATAGCATTCACTCAAAAATGTTAGCCACCAGCGGCTGTTTTCAAAATATTCAACCATTAAGGCACTTCATAAGAGGTCATTCCACAATGAAGACACAACAAGTATATAGACCTGTTATAGGGTTCCCAAGAATCCAAGACGAAAGATTTTTCACAGGTTTCTTACCAAACAAATGAATCAGAAACCTTAGTAAATTCTGGAAATAAAAAATGAAGGAACCCATCACAGTTTACAGCGAAAAATAACAATTAGATTGCCAACTAAAAATAATAGACTATAAATTCATTCACATATAATGTATAGAATTTTCCAAATCAAAATATAAATATCGGATATCCTTAGAGAGGCTTTGGGAGCCAACTAACTCACCATGCTTTCCTCAACACATAAATGAACAAATTCCATTAACTAATAGACTAAATATGACATATTTAATGATGATATGATTAATCAAGTATCATATCGGGGTCCCATAGATCTAAATTTAAAGACTGCACGTGGTCATGTTGCATCCAAAGTTCTTATTGTAACAACCCGACCCACTTCTAAGCTCGGGCCCCTGGTTCGGCAGATCCCAACACCCCCCCCACCCCCCTTAGCAATTTCGTCTTCAACCCCAAAAGGATTAGGAACCAGGACAACCATCTATTTAATAATCCTCTTTGTAAGCCCTTGAAGATCCCTCGCAATCTTCAATACAAGACTAAATTTTTGTGGTGTTACACTTATCCTTTTTTTTCTTAAACAAATTTTCAAACCTAGGACATTAAGAAGTAAGAACCTGTTTCCTCTTCCATTTTAAGGTTTCTCATACCCTAAATAATTGAGCTGTTTGATATTTTGATTTTTTTTCAGGTCAACTCCTAAAAAAATCAATTTGTCTATGATATTTGACAATAAAACCAAAATTGTGATTCAAGAGGCACAAAAATGAATTTGGCACAACAATGTGAGCACAGGTTGACAACAATGAGAAAAATAATGGTTCTGGACCGCAAAATGATGAAGGCATATTCATAAACTCAGGTGTTGTCTTGCAAATCAGACGATTAATAGTCTTATCTTAATCTTCCAATAATAAAAAACGGGGCTGGTGTATTATTTGCAAGAGAGACGATAATGATATGGCCAACAGGTGTAACAACTAGGTGTCGAGTGGCTAGAGAAGTTAAAAACAATCCTGTACCTAAGATTTTGGAAGAGATTTTAGTAACATCATAACTTAAGTTTCATACTACATTATTTCCTGATTTTCAACTCTTTGAAATATCAAACTAACGGTAGCTACAAAACGAGCTGTAAGTTGCCAGACTATATGGTTGAGTGAGCTTTGAGCCAAGATACGACTAAGTCTCGTAGTGTTCTGTACCTTTGTTCGTAGCTCTTTAAGGTATCAAACTGAGGCTGGCAATGGAGCAAGTAGGAATGTGCCGGACTGAGTGCTCAGGTCAATTTAAGGTTGAGTAGCTTGCGTCATGATTTGATTTCGGAACGAGTCCTTATCGCGATAATCCTTCTGAGCTAGTAACACGAGCCAACCAAAAGGAAGGATTTGAAATAAAAGATTACCAACTTTTCGGACAAAAAACTCATCTAAACTGAATGGACCTTAGGCACAACGCAGTCAACCCAAAAGGAAGCATCTAAAAGGCATAACCATATCTGTGCTAAGTAATGCCACATTTTCTCAAAGACAACACCAGCCGATAACACCACGCCCTAGCCACCATCGTCTTGCTAAATCTCCCGATGTCCTGCATCGGGAACCAATTCACTCGGGTCCAATGAAACTTGACATTCCACCTGATTTTTGGTGGTAGAAGGCCGACCCTCTTAAAATCGACAAGAATTCGCCGGCACATAGTGTCAAAGGTTCAACAACACAAAACAACGACAATGTGATACGAAAGTATCGTGGTAAACCCTAGTGAAAGAGCTGACTGACCGACTTGCTTTCCTTCATGATACTCCTTCCAGTAATTAATCACTCAAGCAACAGGAAAACATAAAGGGTACAAGCGAAAAGGAAAGAGAAGGGGGCTTGCCTGGCGGGTGACGGTGATCTCCTGACAGTCCTCGTAGCCGAGAGGGCTACGGGAAGGATCGGAATTGTCAAAGACAACGGACACTGTGGCTTTGGTGACGCCGGCCTGGCCCTGCTTGTAGACCAGCTCCTGCAGGTTGGATGCCCTGACCTGCTGGAGGTTCGTAATGCCCAAAACGAAACAGATGGAGTCAAGGATGTTGGATTTTCCTGAACCATTGAGCCCTGTGATGGCGTTGAAGAAAGGATCAAACCCTGGAACTACCGTCCTGGTCGCGTAGGATTTAAATCCCTCAAGACAGATCTCTTTTATGTACATTTCTTTAACTCCACTGTTTCTTCTTCTTCTTCTTCTTCTTCTTCTTCTTCTTCTTCGGGATTGCGTTTCCTTGAGCCGAGAGAGAGAAGGGGAGGAGGGAAAAGAAACGGCCTTTTCGTTTTCCCTCCCGATTGGGCGCATGGGCGGGAAGATCAAACATCATCTTAACTCGGGTTTGAAACTTAACCAGCGTCTGCGTCGCCGCTTCCTCCTAACCAGAGTAGCTCGGCAAAAGGGAAAGTCTCGGGTCCAAGTCCGAAGTAACTGCAATCTGGATTCTAACCCGACCTGCTCGATCAAACCTGAATGACTAGCGGGTAAGGCAGGCTGTAGCAACACTAAAACCCGACCTGCTCGATCAAACCTGAATGAAAGGCGCCGAAACAACGTGGCCATCGAATTTATCGCGCTCTGGTCCTCCCCCCAAGCACAAGATTGGCTGCGGCCAGATCCAAACTTGAGTGGGACCCGCCGGTTGCAGTCAGATAAGGGGATGAGTGGCTGGGAGGTTAGGGCGCTGTGGAGTGGAGGAAGCAAAGAAGCCCGCGGGCCGTGTTTTGCGGAGCCATGGCGGTGTTGCAGATGGGTTCCATGCTTCTCAAGCCCAGCGACTATGTCTCTACCCTCAGGTCCGTTTCTTCCGGAATAGAGAACCTTTCTCTCCAGGTTAGCTTATCATCTTCCTCTGCCAATCTCGTCAGCTCGCCGCCGGCGACCATAATCAGAATGGGCGGCGGGCCGCGGACGTACCCAGGGGGCGTGTCGAAGTGGCAATGGAAGAGGATGCAAGCCAAGAAAGCGAAGCAGCTGCTGAAAGCTAGGCTTTGCCGCGAGCGCCAGCTCTATGAGATGCGGAAACGGACGGAGCTCAAGGCCGCCGTAGGGGAGCTCGAGAAGCCCTGGGAGGCCGTGCGACGCGCTCCTACCCTCTTTTCCATCAGTGCCGACGAGCAGGTCAAGGCCCTAGCCGACCGATTCCAGAAGCCTGGAGGCTATGACCTCTGGACGGAAAAGGACGGTCCACAGCTATTTCAGACACCCGATGGCCTCCCTTCCGCCAGGTTCTTCCCTAAGGGCGTCGTGCACAGCATCAAACACTACACAAGGGTTGACGAATCTGGAGAACCCCAAAGCCGAGGACATTTCCAAGACGATGAGGTTGGAGAAAAGGGTTTTAGCAACAGCTTCGCGGTCTCGGATGAAATTGGAGGCATGTTGCCCAAATATAAGCCGCGAGGGATAAGAAATTCAATGGTATATGGGAGGGGTAATTCTAATTCGACTAACTTTAGCTCAGATTCAGAGTGCAATTCTGAAGAAGAAGACGTTGATGATGATGGCAATGATCCTGATAGAGGTGTTGGATTGAACCGAAGCACCAGAACAGTTGTTACATATAGGAATCGCTCGGGAAGATTCGCGAGGCGAAGCAAGGTAGACAGGGAGTATGAAGAAGTCTTTGAAGATAGCAGAAGATGGGAGGTGAAGAATAGAAGTGGGCTCAACCGAAGAAGCAGAAGCAATGGACAAGAAGGCATTGATCTTTAAATTCGAATCAAAGAAAAGGTGATCACTGAGAAGATTCGATGTCAAGAAGGAACTCGATATTGGTGGTCAGATTCTACTTCTCTGGGTTGATTTTCCTATTCCATAGTGTCAAATAAGTGGATTGAAGTTACAATGTTCCGTTTTTCTTTTTTTCTGGGTAGCTATCTCCTAGACGTCTGTTCCCCTATGCATGTACAAAAACAAGAGCTTACTTGTACACAATTAAATTTAATTTTAATTTCATCTTACTTTTCGTCTCCTTTTAACCATTAAAATTTTAATTTTAATTCCTTGGTACGAGTCTCACTTTTCCATTCCAGTGTGAGAAAGATTCCAGGTAAGAGGGTGGGCAATGCAGAATCCAAATTTGAGGCTTCATTTAGTTCTAGACCTTCTTTGTCAACTTTAACCTAGAAACAATGGCTAGGACCACCGTTGGTTTCTTTTTTAATATGACAATTATTGCAGTTGCATTTTGGATGCATGAAATGCTTTTTTCTTATAAAATCAACAGGTTTCCTTTTACAATGTTGGTCTTGCAAAAGGCTGTGGCCTGTGGGTGGGGAATGCAGAATCCAAATTGAGGCTTGATTTAGTTCTAGACCTTCTTTGTCAACTTTAACCTAAAAACAATGGCTAGGACCACCGTTGGTTTCTTTTTTAATATGACAATTATTGCAGTTGCATTTTGGACGCATGAAATGTTTTTTTCTTAAAAAATCAACAGGTTTCCTTTTACGATGTTGGTCTTGCAAAAGGCTGTGTTGATGGTTTGGAACCTGCCGGAAGTTATGAGGGTGGCATATGTGTTTATGGTGGTGATGCTTTTGTGGCTGGCACTTTGGTCATTTGGTGTAGCTGGCATGGTGGCTTCTAGCACAGGTGATGCAGGGCACTGGTGGCTTCTTGGGGTGAGGTGGCAAGTTTTCTCTGCAGTCAGTTATTAATCTATTCATGAATTGAAGCATGTCCAAAAGAGTTCGTATGTAATGGAGTTTGTTTTCGTTGTCCGATACTGTCAGTCAGTTTATTTTGGACTGGTGCAGTCCTTTGTAATATGCTTCATGTTGTAGTGTCTGGAATGGTGTTCCATGTGCTCATCCATGGTGGTGAAGGGCTGCCATTACCTTCTAATCCATTAGTAAGGTCTCTAAGACATGCAGCAACAACTTCTCTTGGTAGTATCTGCTATGGCTCACTTTTCACTGCTGCCATCCGGACAGTACGGTGGGAGGTACTATGACTGTTTGCAAATAGTGTATGCATGTGAATGTTGTTATTAGTTGATGTATCATGTGTCTTACATCTTTCCATTCTGAAATTACAGATAAGAGGAATCAGATCAAAGATTGGAAACAATGAATGTTTGCTCTGCTGTGTTGATTTTTTGTTCAATCTTGTTGAGACCCTTGTTCGGTTTTTCAATAAGTATGCATATGCACAGGCAAGTCTCTGCTCCAGATCGTTTTACCCCAAGAATTTATTTCAAATTTGACACCTACTATTTATGCTTTCATTTTTCAATTGTAGATCTATGTTCTTTTTTCAGTATGCACCAGATGTTTCTATCAATCTGAGTGGCTTAATTTTTTTAATCTTATCCATAGACATTGAAATGCAACATCAAAATGTTACCTTGACTTGGCTTAGTTCATTACTCCCCTTGTCCATGTTGGATTGATGAATGTTTTGGAGATTTGATTAAGAATATATTCAGTTCGTCTACTAGGGCTGCTTTCTTTTTAACAAATGTTTTGCCATTTGGCAAAAGTTTTACCAAAAATTTTGGGGACCACTTATTTTGCCTAATGCTAACAAACATGATAAAAGTCTTGCTATTGCAAAAGCTTCTTGACAGGTTTTCTGATGTCTACAAATAGGAAATTCAGCATGCCTTCTCGGATTTCTGTGTTTTTCAATAAACGTAACAGCACATATGAACTCAGAATGTTAAAAAAATGTAAGGATATTGGATTGGTTTTATGAGACAACAAGTCTAAGATCATTGATTTTAAAACCATTAAATTATGCAAATTTATAGTTTTGGACATGTAAAATCCATTTATAATAAAATTGCCAGAAATGCCAGGCAGCACCTTGGACATCATTATGTAATTCTACTCTCTCAATATATTTTTATAAAACAATTGTACTGCAAGGATACGAGGACTGGGTAGATCTGTCTGTTCTTGTTAGATAAATGGATTTTGAGCTGGAAACTTAAAAGGTGTGGGTCCAAAATGTTCTGCAAAAAGGGGAATTAATTAGCAAAGGCAGATTTTTTAAGCCTTTACCTTTAGATGGCATCTCCAGAACAATCAGTTTGTCAGCTCAAAGTTCAAACAACTCTACAGAATCATCATATTCTTGCAGTGCACACACACACACACACATATTGCGATGTCTAGGGTACCATTGGGCTCTTTTATCTGCCTGAGGTTATTTCTGATAAATCAAGCACACCAATGTACTCGGAATGTCCAAAAGTGTGGGGTTGAAAAAAAAAATTACAAAGTCTAATGTGCATATCAAATTTTATAGCATGAGTTGATTTAACAGCCTTATATTTGTTGGCCCATAAAAATCCTATATACATATTGGATTTTCATAATTTTCTTTTTAACCCATAGTTTTGAACATTCCTATCACACATCTGTAGAGTGATTCATGAAAACAACTTCAGTTGGTTCCAAAATTAAGATGGCCTCTTGGATGTTATTCCTAGTTGGCCTAGTAATGAAGCCGCATTTACATGATAACTTGCAGTATTTTTTCCTCAATGAGTCTGCTTGGAAGTGGTCATTAAGATGGGAATTTGGAAAACCCTAGTCAACCTACTTTGATGTGACTGTTTGAGAGACAACAGCTACAGTAGGAATTTATGCATATGGGAGAGATAAGTGGGATCATGTTCCCTTGATGCGTTATTTGATGCCCTGAATATCTTCTGTTCCACTGAGAAGTCATCCTTGCAGTATGCCACCCGTGACAAACACGGGTGAAGTTCAGCACCCCTCCTCAGTGCTCACATCTCTGTAAATAGATTTTGTGTTTAGATGAAGGAAAAGGAAGCTGAACCCTTTAGAGCTGCATCAGGGTAAACACCCCCTTAAGGTGAGCATGGTTGCCTGAATAACTTCTCCGATGTGGCCTTCACTTGGAGAACTTCTTCTCTTCGGGTTTTTCAGTCAGACCCCTGGAGGCATGTTTGTCTGCATGGTCAGAGAAGAATCCATGACATGATGGCACTCTGCCTCACTTTTGGTTTCGGTTAATAAACGTTGGTCGTGGAAAATGTGAATTATTATTTCGCATTCCTGTTTTTAACTCTGCTTTCTGTCGCACCTCAGGGGATGTAGAAAAATAAGACACATTTACATTCTTATCATTGACAATAATAGGTCCAATTGAAAATCCAGAAAAACCATATGATGTGGCCCATCTGGGTAATGAAAAGGGGGAAGTCATCCAGGATGACTTTTCCGTGCTTTCCCAAGGTCTATATAGATGGGTGACCACGTATTCAGTCACACCCTTATATTTGTGTCCGCGTGACATGTTGATCTAGTGACTGGTAGTAGCTACTGCATTCAGAATTTTACAGCTCCTACTTTTCCAAGTGTATTTATTCCTCTAAGTGGCAGCCCTTGAGCGGAGCTAAGTTAATCCATCTTCTTCAACAAAATTGCCCATGCAACCTTCTGCTTAAGCTGGTGTACAACTTGTCAATAGATTTGTCTATGTTGTCAAGAACTGAATTATCGGTTATCTCTTTGTGCTGTTCGACAACAGATGAACAAGATTTCGTTTTCAGTCTCCATTTATTAAATTTGTACATAATTCTGTAGCTGTGGTATTCAATACTTAATCCACATGCACAGCATTTCCTTACCATGGAGAGCATTCTCTTATTCATTGATAAAACAAGAATGTTTGAATCGACATATTCCTAGAAACTTTATCTGCTGCTTAACTGAACCTTTTGCCAGGTATTTGGAACTAGCAGATGTGTTATTGAATGAAAATGAAATGCTAAAGCTTTCAATCTCTTAATGTTTGAGTTTGTTGGTGGGTCCATGTCCAAGCAGGCATTCTGGCTTGACCTTTCTTTCCTTTGGCTTTTGGAATTTGGTGATGTGATATGCACTTTGTCAATGCTTATTTCACTTGGGCCTCACAATAGGACTTTTCCATGGTTTATGTGTTTATCAGATATAAGGAATTGTTTTTTGAGTCTTTAGATGAGTGCCTTTTATGTTTCTTTGTAAAGATGTATGTTTTACCAGGCTTTTACAAGCTATTGTTGGAGATCACATTTCATCTTGTTGAAACTTGAAACCCTTTATTGAAATGAGTTTTGTCTAGAAGTAGACTCTGCACTCCTAATTTCTTGCATGAATGCTTGTGTTAACTCATTTACAGATAGCAGTTCATGGTAAGAGCTTTAACCGGTCAGCAAGGGATGCATGGGAGCTTTTTCGGTCTACAGGAATTGAGGCCTTATAGCTTGTGATTGTTCTGGAGCAGTTTTGCTAATGGGTACTATATTGGGTGGGCTAATTGCTGGAACTGCAGCTGGGACTTGGACTGGTTTAAGCGAAGAGATAGAGTGGTTATGGTTGGTTTTACCTCTATGTTGATGGGAATGACCTTGGTGAGTTTTTAAATGTCTTTTCTTTTTGGCAGAATTACAAAAATGTTCTACTTATCAGACATTTGAAAACATGACCAATTCTTGCATTGGTCACTTGGCAGACCGTTTAGTCAACAAAATAAAATACCTATGGTATGCTATTATAACTGCTTTAACAAAAGAGTGTATGTTGACATATTTTGTTAATTGAAAGGGACAACAAGGTGATTTTTTTTTTTTATTTCAGATAGGTACAATCAGTCAAGAAAAAACTGGCAGTTGAATGAACTGCTGGAACCACATGTACTTTTTTTTCCCCAAATCTGTGTGTTGACCACATTAGGCAATAAAAATATTCCTCCTTTAAAAAACCAATGTCCATTACGGGGTTGCAATGCTGTTTAACCACCTGGTGTTTGGTTCATTGAAGAATTTTCTGTCATCTCTTACAGCATGCATCGATTTTAGCTAGTACTCATCTGTTTCAATTTTGTCAAATTCTGGAACTCACTGTTTAAAGCAACAACCACCCCTCCACAAGAAGGCCGTTGCGGTAGAACATACTGAAGGATTTGTGATGTTTATGCACATGGCTTGCATCTGTAGATCCAAAATGCCAGGACTAGTTTCCTGACCAACTGTAGAATTGAGAGGTTGATTGCAGCTACACCAAAAGCAATTTAATGGAATATTGTCATCAAAACACAATTCTTTGGTCCAATTGATCTGAAATTGCCTTTAAACTTATGTAAATGTCAATATTAGCAGAGAAGGAGAATTTCTAGATTGTGCCTGATTTACCATATCATGAATCATTATGTACAACCATCCTATTGGAAACCACTTTATTGTTGTTCTCTGTACTGAATTTGTTATTTGAATTTGATTATGTTGTGGTATAAAGATTAAAGTGGAAATGCTTAGAATTCGTCATCTAAAGCTTGGCTTATAGAGTATTGTATTTGCCTTAGGTTGGCCTCGCAATGGTGGTGGTTGAAAGTGCCGTGACATCTATCTACATCTGCTATGCAGAAGACCCTGCCCTAATCAATGCATGGGATGCAGAATTTTTCGATCAGATGGCTGAGGTCCTTCACCAACGGCTGCAGTACAGAAGTGCAAGGGCTAGGGAAGTAATCAACCGAAGGGTTGACACCGGTATTCAAGAAAGTGTACAAGAGTGACGAAATGTCAAGAAAGAAAAATTCTATCTTTTGTAGTTCCATTTGATCATAACTTTTATAAATTGCCCATTTTTATAACAAGTATTTTTTTGATATTTCCTTTTTGTATATTATTAAACCGTTGGGACTGATAGCCTCTTATTTGATGCCATTCTTCAACTGCAGTAATTCATTTTAGGTTCTATAGCAGATAAGACAGTATTTTGTGGCTACGTTGGGCTAGTCAACTTGGTATGTCATACTTCAGCTTTTAAAAAATGAGTTTTTCTTTCTCTCTTCATTCAAAGGTCTTTGGTGCTGATCAATGTGGAGAAAGCCAAAGAAATCTTCCACCAGCATCAGCGCTTTTAAATGAAAAGCATTGTTCAGGGTCCAGCAACTTGAGTGGACATTGAATTATGTGCTTCACACTGTCCATAAAGTATCTTGACACGAGAGGAAGAGGAGGAGAGAGAGAGAGAGAGTCTAGTTCGTGCAAGATGTTGATATTTGCAGTAGTAAATATAATAAAAGGCATCTTTCGCTACCGTTATCATACTGACGGAGGTGTAAGGGACACATTGAATAGCTTACTGTGCCAATTTTTTGGCGATTTGCTGCAACTATGTCACTTTCTTGTGAGCCTCATTATGCGAACTTTATTGCTGAGTTTCTCATTTTGGATGGGCAATTCCAAAAGGAGCTTTATCTTGAATATCTTAAGGGCACTACTGCCATACATACTGAAGGACATGTAAATGTTGTCAGGAATAATATAATGGTGAGGCATTTCTCTGGCTGTTTTCCAGTCTTCAATTGAATATGACGATTCAAGTGCAGTAGATGGTATTCCATGCAAAGGCCTCTCTTGTCCCTTCAAGTCGATGCTGATAATATTTGTGCTTAGATCCTTCTTGAAGCTGACTTAAAGATATTCAACCCACCTAGTTACTGAAGGACAAGCGTACAAAACTTATCCATATAAAAGCTAGACAACTAATTTGACAGTATTTCTTTCTGAAATAAAATGGATATCGTTTGTCATTGTGTTAAAACCTTGTCGGCCATGCGTTGGGCATCCAATTGCTCTGCAGATTAAGCATGCATAGAGAAGCATAGTTAGTAACATGCCTCTGTCAGCAGCAAAAGTTGCAGTTCCAGAATGGAATGGCAGGTCCAGTGTGGAAAGTGGAGGTGTTTTTCCTGGTTGTGCTTTTTGGATGATGAGGGGGAGAGACAGATCCTTTAATTTATCTGGGTTCAGTACGACCAAATCTGTAGTTAGTTTGGTTGGTGGTACTGCTGGTCGTCTAGGTCATATTGGATAGCACTTTGAATTCCTTGTCTACGGTCTTATTTTCAAAATCATCTTTGGAACATCAAGAACTGTTCCATTGCTAAGATTTTCCAAGAGGTAAATTTTGTGACTCTGATTGGTTTCAACTATGGATTGTAGTATTGTACCGAGCGTGCTAGTGAAAGCGGGGCTCTAGCACCTCGATGTTCTTGGCTCCCTGTCACTTGGACCTGCTGAGGGAGGCGGACGGAGACAGGCACTTAAACGCAAGCGTGCTCACATTCTTCTGTTGGAGGCTTCCTTACTGTCTTTGGAATTCCACTGAGAAGCCTTATCGACAAGCACACTGATTAGGGGAGGAAAATTTTTGGCTTTGGTCCGAGGAAGCAGTAAAAATATTTAAGGTTACAGTGAACGGTCAACAAGGGGCACAAGCCTGTCCAGTGTAAGCAGGAGGGAGCAATAGCCATTGCTTGTCCATCTCAAGCAGCACCCCCGGCTGCCTTTGAAGAGCTGCTGGAGGTGAGTGAAGAGTGATATCTTCATGTTAGGAGCTGGTGTGTTAATGTGATGGTCCAAAGGATTGGTATTTGTTGTGGTATGCTCTTCAATGACCATGGGACTTTGGCGGGGCTTGGGTTGAGTTGAACCAAGCCACTCCCGAGTCACTGGACTTTGAAGGCTAACCAGAATCTCATCCACTTTGTTCTGGCCTTTCAAAGCTCAATGCTGGACTTTGAAGGCTAACCAGAATCTCATCCACTTTGTTCTGGCCTTTCAAAGCTCAATGCTGGACTTTGAAGGCTAACCAGAATCTCATCCACTTTGTTCTGGCCTTTCAAAGCTCAATGCTGGACTTTGAAGGCTAACCAGAATCTCATCCACTTTGTTCTGGCCTTTCAAAGCTCAATGCTGACCTGGTTAGACTGTCTAAGGGTGGACAACTCAGAGGGAATGGGGAGATTGACTGATCTATTGCCCCACAACTTCTGGAATTTTGTGATTGCGAGGATGCTACTGAGATCTCCCATTATCATCCGTTTACATCTCAATGAAGTTGGGGATGGGTGTTTTGATTGTTCTCAATGTAAAATGCGTCTTGGTCTATCATCCACGTACGAGTAGACCGAGTTGCGTCGTTCTAAAAATTGCTTAATTCGAATGTCAATTCAATTGGGTTGGCTTAGTGGAAGTTAAGCACAACCTATTATGTGAAATGGACAAGACTTAAGCGTAACCTATCTATTATATGAGATGCACACGACAAATTGATGGATGCAGTTTGACACGTTTAGTAAAAGTTGGGGACGATTGGATCTAGATGACGCATCTGTTTTATTTTTTCTCTTAGAGTATACCTTGCGGCTAGCATCCTCACCTCCAGGCTCATGTACACTAGGTAGCTGTCATGGATTTTTAACTCTGGCTATTTCCCTAACTCTTTTCATTACCCCCTTGAGGCTATATAGAAGATGCATGCATGTGATGAATGAATTCAACAGATGATATTACTTTCCCATCTGAACATGGCACGATCCTGACCTAAAACATGCAATGGAATTATTATATATTATGAAAACTTTTCTGGTCTTAATCCCAGTAAAAGGGCAAGTGCCACTCATTTCATGCTAGCAATTGGTTCTCTGCTTGGGGACTTGGGCACTATAGGAAAACAATATTATTGTCTAATGTTGTCAATAGGGATGTCACTCAATCCAAAATGTCCAACTGCTTCAAAGAATTGGAGAGGAAAAAAAACAGGAATTAAGTCTATTTAAATAGATATTCAATCAGATTCGAATGGGATTGAGTTTTAAATAAATGTCATGCATGCAATGTCTATACATTTTGAAAGTCAGTTTTTAATGTATCGAAGGCAATTCATATTTGGTTTGAAAGTTGGATTTGGATTCAAATGTAAATTTAGAGACCAGGTTTAGATCAGATTTGGATTGTCAATTCATATTCAAATATGCTATAGACCTGTCTTTATTTATATTTTATATGTGTTTTCGAACATGGCTAACAAGACATCTAATTCGAATGTATGTAATCCATTGTCGGAACCATGTGAGGACTGACTGGTATGCGCGTAATGCCGATCACGTCTGCACCTTTGTAAGCAAGCGACTGAAACTGGACGAGTCCTATAAACAAGAAAAAAATGAAACGGATGGTCGACAACAGAGAAGAGGTTTATTTATGCGTCTCTAAAAGAAAAAGAAAAGCTATACAATACAGACAATATGTGTCAGAAGTGGGATTTGAACCCACGCCCTCAACCGAGGACCAGAACTTGAGTCTGGCGCCTTAGACCACTCGGCCATCCTGACAATTGGTGACAGGAGATCTTAGTTTATTTATAAGAACAATAAACGGGAAGTAATTGGGGTAGAAGGACCATGGGTTGCTAAAATAGTATGTATTGAGGAATTAGTAGATCAGCAAGTGCAGTCTACGAAAGCTATCGAGAGTAAATTGGAGATCAAATTAAAATGCTTATGTCAATTTGCCATTTTTGCATAGGCCCATCCGTCAAGTGATGGGTGTTAGGCCGGCCTACTCCTCTTCCTCTGTCTTCTACGATCGATACTATTATTTCTGTCCTCACTCTATGTACTGCCTCTTTCTTTCTTTATTTATTTTTTGGTTAATTCAAAAGTTTAAAGGGCCAATATTGGATTTTCATAAGCTTTCACACGTACATCGATTTTCATCAAACGGTCGACCGCGCTTTCTGAACGATGAGGCAGGAATTGATGGGGTTAGGTCAACCTAATTCTCGTATCATGCTACCTGTCTTTCCCTACATCAGCTTCTCCCTAACGTACAACATCAACGTCTTACCATAACCAGGAACGCAAACTCCATATGTTTACTCAGATGATCTGATCATTCGCTGTTTGCTCGCTGTTTGCACTCTTAAGCTGATTAAGATAAATAGAGCACGATTTGGGATCAGATCGACTGGTACAGGGTTGTCAAGTCTCTATGGGATTGTCATTATATATATATATATATATATATTATAGCTCTATAGAGGTAGGGTTACGGAAGTGACTTTAATTTATCAAGTTGGTTCTTTTCCAATTTTTCCAGTACAATGAGGTACCGTAGGCGTAGTGACGTCTCTGCTGAAGATATATGTACTGTTTATGCCAAGAAGAAATGAAGAAGTGAACCATATCCACCTATTGGGTTTAGACATGAGTGGATTTGATACGACGCAAAAAGAACAGCTATTTAATCATAAAAATGGGGCAAATGAACTTCAATAATTCAGCTTAATGCAACGAAGCATGCGCCTTCAGTACTTAGCTTAAGCAAGGCCCGGCGTTTCTTATCAATTTATTGCCGATGCATTTTTGATAGTCGATGAGGAGGAGAGGACTGTTCATGTATAGCAGACCATGGATTCGGTCAATACCCAAAAGTTTGGTTAGTCAGTTGAGCATGCCAATTTCTTAATGATGGAGATCAATCCTGGAAGTCCAAAGGGAAAATGTTTTAGCCGGCCACAGCGAAAAGCAGTGCCGTAAGGAACTTAAAATGCATTGCTGAGCTTGTAAAGTAACGGATGGCAGCTTTGGGAAAAAGGCAGAAGCGGCTTAACTCCTTGCTGGCCTGTAAAGAAGAAAAAAGAGAGTTTAAGAGATGTTCATAGTGTTGGAAGCATCCAAATTCCAATACCGGTCAAGATTGGAGTGGAATGGGATCGTTCCCGGTTAAGCTGGCGGGCCTACCACGTAACAGACACTTCACACTCATCCACTCGTCCCCCAGGAAGGAAATTTTGTGGAGGCGTTTAATTTGGATATGCAAGGCAAAGCCAGAGAGGCGGAGACAAATGCTCTCATGCATGGAATAAGAAACAAAACAAGAAGGCGCAGGTAACTTTCTCGAGAAAGATAACCTTGACCCATAAGAGCAGGTAAGACAAAGAAAGATCTTAGAAAATTAAAGGGTTAGGTTTTGATCTCTTCTCCTTTCGTTTTCTTCTCTTTGTATGTTCTGTGATGAATACTTTTCCATCCTTGGAGAATTAAAGTGAGATCGAGAGAGAGGATCAGTCACTAGCGCCCTTTGCGTGCACGTTCACGTAAAGGTTTAATGCAAAACTTTCCTTACGCTTGTGGACTCCATTTTTGTAGATGCAGGACAAAAGCTTACTGTTCCGTGATTGGGTTCCCCGAGAATCCGTTCTGTCTTTTAATTCAATCCCATGAGAACGGTTTGGCTCATTCTCCACCACCTTAGCTCTCATAATTGATGAACACGTCTTGTGGATAACCGATGCGATGAGCGCCACCGGGAAACACGGCGGCTTTGATCTGCAAAGACTACGACTGTTCATGCCTGAACATTAAATAAAGAACCAAATTAAGCTGTGGACAATATGACATCAGGTCCGGGCCCTTGAGATGGTTAAAGCCAGCCGCCCTGACCTGTGTCTAGCGTGTAGCTGCTTTCCAGTTTGATCGAACTTTGACTTGCAATTGTGCATTTATACGGGGAAGAAGATTAATTTCAAGAGCGAGATGTGTGATTTGAGTGGGCCAACTGAAGTTTGAACTGAAGGAAATTGGAAGACAAGGAACAAGGAGCTGGGGACACTTCAGAGAAGAGGGCCATGGGGATGAAGGTCAGCGGACCTTTTTCAGGACTTGCTTTTTGGTGGTAACCTAAACCTACTTTTTGGTGGTAAGCATACCAACCGATAGAGCTACTCTTCACTCTGTCAATTTGGTCTATGTGCGAGTTGATACCATCGATCGTCTGCAAAATGTTCAAAATACGAATTCTTGAACATGGCCTTTCGGGAAAAGCAGTTATAGAGAGATGGTAAGCGGGCTTATAAGAAAACCGGTAGAGATATTGAAACCAGTCTGCTAAAATTTTGCCTAGTATCCACCGAGTAGCAAGGTCAAACTGTCTGATGTATATTCATTAAACGGCCGAGAGATTAAGTAGTCATTCTACCGGCGCACTCGTGCGTAATCGGAAATGGAATAGAATAATGTTGAAAAGCAAGTTGGGCTTCGAAACAAATTCAGATGCCACAGCTAATTGATCAGGTCGATTCACTAAAAATACTCTACCAAGGCTTTATGATGGCCAAAACGCAAGTCTGTGTCCCGATTCTTTGCTCACGCAAAAGAAATGATTAAAGGCTTTGGAAAAAAAAGTAGGTTTTTTTAATATACACTTGGTTTTTTTTCATCAATTACAGAAATTCAAACACCACCATCCATTTTTTCGTCAATCGAAGGGGCACCACGGAGTTTCCGGTGACGGCAAAAATGGAGACTGCCATCCCTACATCTCCCGCAGGACGCAGTTTTCATGTCAGTGGTTGAGCAGCAATTTGGATTTGAAGGACTTATCATACACAGTCCGACATAAGGAGACTGAACTTTCCGAGGGTCTGAAGGCCGACACCTACTCCCCACCCCAAGATCTTCAGACAGGAGTTTCCCGTGCAATGACGTCGGCCGTGATTATCGTTGTAAGGGACGTTGAAGGCAGCAATGGGGCACCCTCCTAAATTCATACGACCACAATGTCCTCCGTCCCACCTTGATACGCCACTAGGTGGGGAATCTGTCCAGCCCCATCCGGGGCCTGCCCCACCACTCGTTCACAAAATCCGGAACGATCATTTCTTCGCTGCGCATGTCAAAATCCGCACTCTGTAGTTGACGATGTCTGGTGAATTCGGGGAGAGGAGAGAGAGAGAGGAAATTTTATGCTTATTTTTTTTCTTCTCTGGTTCCTGACGTCCTGAAGTCGTCTTATTTACCACCATCAGCTACACCGAAAGATTTTTTACAGTGGGCAATGGCCGCTTGCAAAGAGCAGTCCCTCTCCCGCACGCTCAACTCTCTGCTGGCACAGACGAAGCTGTTCATCCTCCGGTGGATGGGCGACGACCCCAGTGACGTCGGGCAGCTCCGGATCCCAGTGTCCCTGCAGCTTGCCCCGAAGCTGGCGGCCGCGGCAAAGACCCTCCCCTCGTAGCTCTCTGCCTCCTCCGCCAGGCGGTTCCCCTTGAAGGGATTCACGATCCTCCAGTACCTATCCAACATCTCCTTGGCTCTCCTCATCCTCTTGTCCGCTTTCCTCGGGGTTTCGTGGTAGAAGGGGCGGCTCCCCTGCTGCTTCTGCACCCATCCCAACTCTCCCACCTCTCTGGGCCTCAGTTTCACCAGCAGCTTCCTTACCCCCTTCGCATTATCCGCCGCACTCCTCCCCACGTTCTGATGTTGCACCCTGAAAATCACGACGTCGGTCACCGGGGAAATTGCGAAGCTAGTGACGCAGAAGGAGTACGTGCGCGCGTGTGTGAATGTGTGACGGGGAAAGAGTTTTGGTACGAAAAAAGTACTCTGGGCACCCCATGATTGAGGTGTTCTCTGGATTTGCGTGTGCAGAGCCCAACGCCCTTGGTGGCCGTGTAAAGCCAAACATGCGAGGGGACGGAAATGACCACTCGTTGCGTTGCGTGGAAAGAAACACTTGAAAGCTTTCCTCCCCGGCACGGCCCCTTCGCCTTTGGTACACGGTGGGAGAGAGGGAGTGGGCCGATGCTTCTTTTCAGGAATCTTCTTTCATGGCCGTCCGGGAGTTGTTTTTGCGTTAAATAGAAGGAGACAGAAAGCAAGCGCGTGCTTTAAACAAAAGTCCCTAAACTTGAATCCAACTGCAACTCAGGTGTACCTAGTAAAGCAACTAATGCCTTTAATTTTTTGTGGGCTAATTCAAGTATAGGGATTATGATAAAAAAAAAAAATGGAAACTTTGCCTCCAGGATCAATTCAAAATGGCGGCTTTAGTTTTTACTAAATCTCGACAACCAAACCCCCTCGACAAACTGTAAAAAGTGATGCTTCAACCATTTAAAAAAAGGAAAAAGAAAAGCAAGAAATCGTCAATATTGCCGCCCACTGTTCCTGATTTAAGAGCATTCCGAGTTCCGTGTAAGGCATGGTAGAGTAGGGGGTGCCCCGTTGTCGGAAGCTTTAGAAGGTAGCCAGGATTCTGTTGCAGACATGAGGACGATGCTAGCACTCACGGGCTCGATCGGTGCGTCTTTTCTTATGCAGGTAGGCGATTGTTTTGATAAAGGAGCGCGCCCACTTTGGCAAATGGGCGCCATCGAACCCCGATCGACACAAATTTGTCTCTGGTAACTTTGCGAGTAAAAACCGATCGAGACAAGGACCCATATTCTACGGGCCGAACATGAGGACAGATCATAAATTTTTCGTTTTGCATTAATTTCTCGTGGCGGTCGTCTCGTCTCCTTCCTCATTTTCTAACTAAATTCAGGGAAGACCCACCATCCAAACGGGGATGCATGTTTTCTGGGCGTGAGGTAAGGGCAGAGAGGTGTCCTGAGTCGATGATGGAAGGGAAGAGGGGTTTACCTATCAGCCATCAACTCGCCATCATCGGCTGGCTTGCCGATAGCTTTTCGACTCTGCTCGTTCTCGGCTCCCACCTTGGAGCTCGATTTCCTGAAGCTCAACAGCTTCCATCTCGTCGCGTTTCTCTTCGCCTCGTGGATGCTCTGGTGATCAGAACGTGAG
Source organism: Nymphaea thermarum (assembly GCA_011799765.1). Lineage (NCBI taxonomy): Eukaryota > Viridiplantae > Streptophyta > Magnoliopsida > Nymphaeales > Nymphaeaceae > Nymphaea > Nymphaea thermarum. The sequence continues at coordinate 381,187 of JAANDH010000050.1, forward strand.
CTGACCTCCGAGCAGGAATGCTCCTTCGGAATACCCGCTCCTGTGGAGTTGCTTCCAGTCGTCGAGAACCCTTGGCCTGGACTAGGGAAAGCCGCGTTCGTAGCCGAAGACGAGATGATGCAGTGGAGCGGGAGGAGCTGGCCGTTGTTGAAGAGCATGTCTGCTGGGATCTGGCGGGAATATCCGCTGAGCGGGGAGGAGAAGGAAACACGGAACTCGAATTCGGCATCGACGTCGGCGTCGCAGGCGGCCAACTCCGAGGAGGAGAGGTCGATCTCGATGTAGGAGTCGGGTGCGTCGAGGGAGTTGTTGAGAGCGGAGTCGAGGTCGAAGCAACTCAAGGAGAATCTCTCTTCACCAACTTCAGACTCTCTTGTTGATTTTGAGGCTCCCATTTACAGAAGAATTTTGAGAAAGGCTACGGGGAAGCTTCTTCTTTTTTCTCTTTCGCGGTGAAGTACGTTGGCCTCACTCACAAAGCACAGGGAGAGAGAGAGAGAGAGAGCTAAGAAGGAACCGACTCCTTAACGCCTTAACGGGGTCTCTCTCCCACCTAATTTAAGGTGCTCGGACATCTTTCTCTTCCTTTCTCTCTCTTTATATATATATATAAATATAAAGAGAAAGAGAGAGCGAGAGAAAAATATAGTTTCAAGTAGCTAAAAACAGTCTAGAGGTAGTAGTTTAATTGCGTAACGATAGCAAATCTGTACGTATTTATGACTTCACCGGTTCAGATGGGGCCCACATCAGTGCATGGGAGATCTCTTATTGACCACATCGATATGCGATCGCGCTCGCTCTCCTCTACCGAAAGAGAGAACGGTTTCTTGACTTTCTCTCGGACCAAGAACAGAGGGAGGGATTGAAACACATCTCGCAGCATGGCAGTTTCATTGATCTAATTCTTGGGTTTGGATTTTCATTTATCTCTAGAGCTAATTGGTAGATAAGTGTGGCTTTTAGATGTCAGATAGGCATGCGCGAAAGAGTGATGTTGTTTTTGCTTCCGCATTTCTGCAGTCCGATACTGACAACTGGTTCCAGATGGTTCAATATTTAGAAAAAACGTGGAAATGGATCCACTGTGACCGTACATCGTTCAAATCCGTTGACCCATGCATGACCAAAAATGTCACGGGATCTCATGTCGTTTGGTGTGATAGGTTCCGGATTTCATGGCATAAAAGAATACATATCCTATTTATGCATTTCTTGGATTACTCTCATGATTCTGATAAGATTAATGCCTCGGGAAGGCTTCCCCTTCAAGCGTGCGGGTTTCTGGCGACAGACTAAAGCAGGAATAAATGTCAGAAAGAAAGAAAAAATGGTGAGCGATCAGTGATCCCAGTTCCATCAATCTTGCTTTCGATGCTGTGCAGAAGTCACTGTAAGAGATGTTCTGATTATTGGCCACGGCGCTCCTGCTTCTAACAAAGGAGTGGACCTTGATTTAAAACCCTAAGACCAGATCGATCTAAAGAATCATGGCCTATGGAGGCCGCCAACAGAAGATGAGACTTATCCGCCAATCGAAGATGGAACTTTCTCTCCTGAGGTGCGTGAAGATATTTCCTGTTCATCGGGCAACATTCAGCCGGCAACTTCTTGACAGGATTTTTCTTTTGCTACTTAAACAAGAAGGCAGTGTAATAAAACATAAAGCAGAGGAAAGACTCCCGGGGCAAGCCTAAAAGTTTCATCCTTTCAACTCCCAATGACAGCTTAGTTACTTTCCTCGTGCTTTAACCGGAGGGTAAATATTAAAGCCTCAGATCGCTTTCAGCTAGAATTCCTCAAGTGAGTCCACCTAACCCGGTGTATATATAAATTAGTTCATTGCGGCCATACAACAACTACTAGCCAACAACTTCTTCTGGTCTGGCCGTGGCTCCAAAAGTTGGTCCTTTTCAAAGAAAGCATGGTGGAGATGGCATGCACTAAAAAGAAAGAAAAGGGACGCCTCTGAACAAGCAATCGGCGATCTTTGTCAAAAGTAGAGAAACCACCATTGATTATTCATATTCCCATTACTTATACTGACGTACTGCACCTAGCTAAGGGGTGAAAACAAGCTATGTAGGAAGGTGTCTCGCCTGTGAGCAGCCAAGAACCGGTCATAAGTTCAAAGTTCATCGACAAATCTAAACGGCACCCGGCAGATCCCCCAATACTGTATCTACTTGGGACGGTTCGCCTCAGCATTTTTCAGTTGCTGTGCCGGCTTTCCATTTTCCCGCGTACACCTAAAAATATTCGTTGCTTCTGCAAGTTGTTGGAAGCATGCAATCGAGTTTAGTTTTTGGATTTGTTCAATATAATCTGCCACCAAATCGAGATATTCATGCTTGCAGTGCCTTTATACAACTTATAATGTCCATAACTATATATATATATATATATATGTAATGTTTAGATGTCCTTTGTTACCTTTATGAAATGATTGAACGCATGCAATATGATTGTTCAATAATATTATAATAAGTGCCTCTTTCCTGCCTGAAAATAATATCGGACGCAATAATATAGTTGTGCAGAATGGGGCAACCATATATATATTTTAAAAGTCTCGTATATGCATGGCTGAAACTTACCGTAACAATCTAGCTACTGACGAAATGAATCGTTTAAAAGCAATAGCATAAAATTTTTCACGAGGATGGAATACTCGACATCTTTGACAATTAATTTTCGATACCATCTCTCCAAAATATTATATACACAAAGAGAAATGATCCGGGAAATGCATTTTGGGTTGCAGTCGTACAAGCTAACTATGCGGGAAGAAACGTGAAGGTTCTTTGGTATTCAAATCGAGAGACGTTAAACAACTTAAATCGAGTAAAGTAAGTTTGTGGGTGCCGCACAAATGGAAATGGGTGGTGTTTTATAATGGGTACAGGGAGGAGACCTCTCGAAGAAGGCAGACATGAGGAGGCAGGAGCCAAAAAAAAAAAGTGAAAACGGTTCAAAAATCGGACAGCTACATATTCCACAATGCAGGCCCGTACAGATCCGATCCATCTGTGCCACAGGGAAGATTCGGAAACCTAAGCTAAGCTACCAAACTTCTGAGTCTGACGAATGATTTCATATCTACTTTGACAATAATTTTAATAAACTTCATGATATCAGTTTTATTAATGGTTGCGAGTAGGTTACCTGCGGGCGGTAAGGGACCCAACTCCTTTGACAAATTTAAGCCCATCCTCCTTTGATTAACTTCATCCGCTTGAAGCTTGCTTTTCCTTGTCACCCTATCCATGCCACATGATCTTATTCAAGAGCAAGAAAACGGAAACGAAGCGACATAATCAAGAAAATAACAATCCCATTGCTCTTAATTTCAAATGGTCCTCATCAACCGGTCGGATGCAGGACAGGTTCTAGGTACAGTCTAGATGTTGCGGGCAAGTTTATACATGAACTCGATCTGGGCCGGTGTAACTGTAAGTGTGTTGGTTGAGGTGCGAGTATGTGCGTATGAGGAAAGTGATGGTGTGCACGAGTGCGTGTAGGAAAAGATTAACACCAACGTCTACATGTAGGAAAAAATTATCTATCTAATTTAATTAGTTGATGACTTACTGCTAATGCCGAAGCAGTTTAATTTAGTTAACAGTTAAAAAAAACGACCAATATTTAATTTGGTTGAAGTTTAAACTAGCGTAAAAAGAACTTTCTATATCAAAACATGTTAAAAAAAACCGGTCAAATGGAATTTTGGCTTGCATTTTGTTGAGCAATTTTAAATATAGGAGTTATAAATTGATAGTCCACATTAGAAAAGCGCCCGTTGGTTCTCGGCCACCGCCACAAATCCGTGGAATGGTTTCACATATAAAACCAATTGGACGAGTATACCTTCACAGCTAGCCACGCGATCGATGGCTTATGAGTAGGTAGATATCTCGTGCCTTTACTTATGTAAAAGATAACATAAATTTTCTTGTTGCTTTGTTTATTTTATGATCTAGAGACAGCGCCACTGGCCGGGGAATATTGACGGTTAATCATCACAAAGGTTATTGCTGTGTCAGAAACACGAATAGATGCAATCCGTCTCTTAGCGGTTCCAAAGCTGCCTTTTGTGTCGACGTTCGATCACCTAATGTTGCATGCCTCATCTTAGTTACTTTGAACTCACTCTTTTAGTGTCGGACTTGCTAATGACTTAATGGTTAAGTAAGTGCTGAAATCCACGAGATCGTACTGTAACCTTAGTTTTATGCGACCTTTAATTTATTAACATCATTAGTTTGTTCTCTGCCACAAAGTTTAGCTTTGTTTAGTTGAAAACCAATCCCAATGATAATATTTTATCAGTTCAACATGTTACTTAATTAGCTAGATTGCTGCTGCAAGTGCAGGAAGAGGTGGGGGGGTAGTCTTTCTGTGGAATTTAAAACTGTCTTCTGATTTTGGAGGGTCCAAAGAAGGGCACTTTGTGTGGGCTACTGCTGCCGCCGGACATGGCCATTGGAGGGGAGTTCTCTTTCAATTCCTTGTCGGCTACATCTGACCGTCTTTGTGAAGACTTGAAGATTTTTGGGGTGGAATATAATCGCTTTAAAACACATGAGAGGCACAGAGGCCATTCTTTTTGGTTGTTATGTATGCCATTAAAATAGGGAATGAGAAAAAAGCGGAGAGGCCGCTTTCATGAAAAGAAGAGCTAGCTCATTTCTCCCTGTCTTTATGGGGAAAGCCCGACGGTAGTGCGGTTTCAGTTTTGGGGATGAGCGGTCTCTGCTAGTAGGTATCGTATCGGTAGGCGCCATCATGCCTTGCTGCCTTTTTTTCGTTACATGCCAAATATTCTTGGTGCGCCTCTTTCTGTACATTATGTTTCAGTATCACGATATGAAAGAAGAACGTAGAAAGGAATCTCTATGTACAGCAAGCACGCAATCTGCCTCTGTTTAGTACTCCAATGATCAGGGGCTTGGAATCATTGAAAACAATTACATGCAATACGAAGAATGAAGGGTCGCCTATCGTACGACGTTAAGCATCTTCATGCAAATCTTGACGGGGATATACTCGCCTGTGGTTCAACTTTTTGCTGGGAGGGAGGTTGAAAGAAATAACATAAAGGATATAGTGATGGCGTTAATCATGTGATGAGAATTTCAATAAAAGATGAGGATCAAATCAGATGAAGGCAAGAACTTGAGCAGATGATAATATTGGAATTTATTAAAGATAATTATAAAGTCTTTATGGTAGGAGAGGAGGGTGGCCATTGAGTGAACTGTAAGAGTCTGTAACAGCTCCTTTTATTTAGTACTATTCCTTACAAATGGTTGTAAAGTTTTCTGTAAATATGAGGGACTTGAACTATATGAATTCTAAGGTTGATGGTTCGGCGTTCCATGGATTATAAAAGATTTCATCCACGTTAAATTATTTTTCATCTTTGTTTTATGTTTTTCTATATGGTATCTGAGTAGGTTGCTGGTTGAAGAAGACCGAAGTCCAGAGATTGCAGAAGACCGAAAATATCGTTGTCTTCCTGACCAAAGTGAGCACCTGATCATGTTAAAGAAATCCTTCATGAAGCAAATTTGGGAACACCGAATTACCACCAAAGTGATGGGATGATTTGGGTTTTACAAAAATCTACAACAAACTAGACTTTCAGTTCCGCCATTCAGTTTGAGGGAGGATGAAAGAAATTATATCGAGGATATAGTGATGCCGGCGTGCCGCCAATCTTGGAATGACAATTTCAACAACAGATATTGAGGATCAAGTCAAATAAAGGAAAGAATTTGAGCAGACGATAATATTAGGATTTACTAAAGATAAATTATAAACCATACAGTTACCAGTTCATGATCTCTGCAGTGTCTTTGAACACACAAAGGAATAGGTTCGCTACGCACATTCTAGTGCCTTGCGTATGAACCTAGTATCAGAACGAATCAAGCAGAAAATAAGGTTAAAGAAAACCTATTTCAAACTTGTATGTAGGATGACTGCCGAAAATCGTTAGAATTTTGAAGATAAAATCTTCTTTATTGATCAAGATATTTATAACTCCATATCCCTAATTTCTTGCTATTGTGTGTATATTAAGATTAGAAGGTTGTCAATAACAATACACAGAATATACGATTCTCCTCGTTGAGCCTCTTCTTCTTCTTTCTTGCTGTGAATTTCTCATGGTATCAGAGCTCCCGTGTGGGTAAGAGAGTTGGTTTTCTACTCTCTTGTTTCTCTGCTTTGTGCCCTGTTCTTCATCCTATTGTGCCCTGTCTTTCATCCTGCTCTCATGGCTACTGCGTCGGGTGTCCCTAATATTGGTGATGAGCAAATTGAAGCCAACACATCACCCTTTCTCTTGCACCACTCGGATAATCCTGGTGCTATCCTTGTGACCAGTCCTTTAGTCGGTGACAACTATGCAACATGGCAGAGAGCTATGAAAATGGCGTTAAGTGCAAAGAACAAATTTGGGTTCGTTGATGGTTCCATTCTCAAACCTCCGCTAAACAGTCCAGACCACAAAGCTTGGATCCGCTGCAATGATCTGGTACATTCATGGCTTCTCAACTCACTCTCAAAGGAAATCGCTAACAGCGTTATTTATGCCAATGAGGCTCGTGAGGTATAGACTGACCTACAAGATCATTTTTCTCAAGGTAATGCTTCTCGTATTTACCAATTGAAGAAGATGGTTTCTGATCTACGACAAGAGCAATGTTCCTTACCAAATTATTTTACTCGTCTAAAGACTTTATGGGACGAAATTGCTTCATATTCTACTGTTCCTACATGCTCTTGTGGTGCTTTTAAAGAGTTCAATGTCTGTCAAGATCGTGAGAAGGTGTATCAATTTTTGATGGGACTCAATGAATCGTATGGCAACATTAGAAGTCAGATTCTTGCCATAGATCCATTACCCAATATTAACAAGGTTTACTCCCTTGTGTTGCAAGAGGAAACTCGGCGACTACTAGTTCCACAACTCTTAAGTTCTGAAAATACTGCGTTAGCAGTAAACTCGTCCCCGTCTTATAACAGAAATTTTCAGCCAAGAGGACTACAACACACTAGGAACATGCCACGACCAAAGTGTGACCATTGTGGACAACTTGGACATATCCAAGCACGCTGTTATGCATTACATGGTGACCCGCCTAACCATCCAAAATCTAGAGCTTCACCTGAAATGGCTAAAGGCGGACACACTCAAAATGGATCTTCGGCAAATGTCACTACTGCTGCAACAGTTCTCTCCCAACTAACTGAAGATCAAATCAGCAAATTAACGGCATGACTTAGTGCTAATGATAAACCTGCTGCCGCAAACGTCGCAGGTAAGCATACACTCAATTTCTCCAATCATTTACCATGGATTATTGATACCGGAGCCTCAGACCATATGACCCCCCAACTTCATTTGATGTCCAATGTCACTGCTCTACCCAAAGTCCGTCTTATTAATCTTCCAAATGGCCAGCAACTTTCAGCTACTCATACAGGAACCATAAAACTCCAGCCGAACCTCATTCTTATAGACGTCCTTTACATACCAGAATTTAAATACAATCTATTGTCAATTCCTAAACTCACCAAAACTACTGACTATGTTGCTGTTTTTCTCTCATCTTGTTGTTTTTTTCAGGACCGTTTGTCGAAGAGGCTGATTGGAGTGGGTAGCTTATGTGGCGGATTGTACCATCTACGGTTACCGGCCAGTTCTCATGCTCTTTCTGTTTCTTCTTTTAATAAATCTCATCTTTGGCATATGAGACTTGGACACCCATCGTTTGACAAAACTCAATCTTTGAATTCTGATGTTCTTATTTCCAAGCATGAATTTCTATGTGATGCTTGTCTTAAAGCTAAGTTCTCTCGCTTGCCATTTTCTCATAGTAGTAGTAGAGCGAGTTTTCCATTTGCATTGCTTCATTGCGATATTTGGGGAGGATATGCCACGCCCTCACATACTGGAGCGCACTACTTCCTCACTATTATTAATGATTTCTCTCGTGCAACTTGGGTATTCTTGATGCGCTTTAAGTCTGAAACCTTTTCTTGTTTCACTCGGTTCCATGCTATGGTAGAAAACCAATTTCATACCAAAATCAAATGTCTTCGAAGTGATAATGGTTCAGAATTTATGGCAAATAATATGCAAGAATTTCTTTATATACATGGGATAGAACACCAAACTTCATGTGTTGCGACACCGCAACAAAATGGAAGAGTTGAAAGAAAACATTGTCACTTACTTGAAGTCGCCCGAGCGCTTCGTTTTCATGCACATTTACCTATTAAATTTTGGGGTGAAAGTATTTTAACAGCCACATTTTTTATTAATCGTCTTCCATCTCCTATTTTGAATAATAAATCTCCTTTTGAACTCTTGTTTCATAAAACACCCATCTATGAAGATTTGCGTGTTTTTGGATGTCTATGTTATGCTCGAAATATGAGTGTCCACCGATATAAATTTACCACACGTGCATATAAATGCATTTTTGTAGGATATCCTTCAAATAAAAAGGGATATAAAGTCTACAATTTTGACTCCAAAGAAATTTTTGTAAGTCGTGATGTGGTATTTTTTGAAGACCGGTTCCCATTCCAATTTCAAAATGATGATGGTTTGAACTCACTTGTGCTACCAACACCACAAGAAGACTATGTGAGTGAAGAAAGTGACTCTCCAATTGTAAGTGCGCATGAGCCACCTCCACCAATGTCGCCACTCATTCCACCTACCCCCTTTGTTTCTGCTGAACCAGTCAATCTTCATACTTCTTCCATTTCATCCCAACCTGAACCCACCATACGAAAATCAAGTCATCCCAAACATCCACCTTCCTATCTCAATCAGTATGTCTGCTCAAACGTGATGGTATCAGATTCGACGCCTAAGGATCCTCACTCCATGACGCCATCTTCAGGTACACGGTATCCCATTCAGAATTATCTTTACCATTCTAAGTTTTCCCCACCCCACTTTGCATTTTTGACCTCTATTTTGAGTGATGCTGAACCTAGCTCGTATGCGAAAGTGATGCAACATCAACACTGGCGCCAAGCTATGGCTGATGAGATCCATGCTCTCCAACAAAATACCACTTGGTCTCTTACTACCCTACCTCCAAATAAAAACCCAATTGGATGTCGTTGGGTATATAAAGTCAAACGGAGGTCTGATGGTACTATCGAACGCTACAAAGCCCGACTTGTAGCAAAAGGGTATACTCAAATTGAGGGTATCGATTTTCATGAGACTTTTGCCCCAGTCGCAAAGCTTACTACCATGAGGACTTTACTTGCAGTTGCTGCAACTCGTCAATGGCCCCTATATCAAATGGACGTTAGTAATGCATTCATACATGGTGATCTGCACGAAGAAGTTTATATGACCATTCCTCCAGGCCTTCTTCGTGAGGGGGAGTATTCCAGTACTACTGTTTGTCGTCTCCATAAGTCCTTATACGGACTTAAACAATCACCACGTAACTGGTTTCACAAGCTCATGACTGCCCTTAAGGATGCTCATTTTATTCAATCCAATGCAGATTACACATTATTCACTCGGCACTCTGGAAATCAGTTTATTGCTATCCTAGTGTATGTGGATGATCTTATTATTATAGGAAATGACGAGCAAGGTATTTCTTCAATCAAGATCTTTTTACACTCCAGATTCCATATAAAAGATCTTGGAAATCTCAAGTATTTTCTAGGAATTGAGGTTGCTCGAGCACCATCCGGGATATTTTTAAATCAGAGAAAGTATGCATTGGAGATTCTTTCTGACGTTGGTCTATTAGGAGCAAAACCAGCCAAGTTTCCTATGGATCAAAAACTGAAACTAACTCCAGATGAAGGTGAACTGATTAAAGATCCAGCTATGTATCGAAGGTTAGTAGGGCGCTTGATTTATTTGACCATTACTCGTCCAGAGATAACATATTCAGTTCATACGTTAAGTCAATTCATGCAATCACCACGACTTCCACATTATGAAGCAGCTCTTCGCATACTAAGATACTTAAAATCATCTCCTGAAAAAGGTATCTTTCTATCATCATCTAGTGAAATGCAGTTAAGAGCGTATTGTGATTCTGATTGGGCGAGTTGTCCTTCAAGTCGGAAATCAGTAAGTGGTTTTGTGGTTTTTCTTGGCAAAAGTCCAATCTCATGGAAGTCAAAGAAGCAAACTACCGTAGCCAGATCATCCGCAGAAGCGAAATATCGAGCGATGGCTACTGCTGCATGTGAAATTGTATGGTTGAAGGCACTATTAAAGGATTTGGATGTACACCATCACAAACCAATAAGTCTATATTCTGACAATCAAGCAGCCTTGTATATCTCCAAAAATCCAGTCTTCCATAAACGAACAAAACATATAGAACTGGATTGTCATTTTGTTCGAGAAAAGGTTCAACAAAAAATAATTCAACCTCAGCATGTATCCACGTCATTGCAGTTGGCTGATATTTTCACAAAACCATTGGGCAGGGATATGTTTCAAAGCTTGAAGGCCAAGTTGGGTGTCACAGATCTGCACACTCCAACTTGAGGGGGAGTGTAGGATGACTGCCGAAAATCGTTAGAATTTTGAAAATAAAATCTTCTTTATTGATCAAGATATTGTTTCCAATTCTGCTGTAACTGAAAATCTGTTGTAACTCCATATCCCTAATTTCTTGCTATTGTGTGTATATTAAGATTAGAAGGTTGTCAATAACAATACACAAAATATACGATTCTCCTCGTTGAGCCTCTTCTTCTTCTTTCTTGCTGTGAATTTCTCATTGTAGTTGTAGGGTTCGATTAATAAATGAGAGAGGTATGGATATGACATACCTGGAATCAAATTAATTGAGTTTCAACTGAGATCCAGAAAAAAGAAAACGTTAAAACAAAATTTAATCTCAATTACTTTTACTGTTTCTAGCCTGTGTCAGCAATTCTAAATCAGACCAATCCAGACTGTTATGAAGAAAGAAATATATATCATTTCACGTGTTCCCTGCTCAAAGCACTGGTCCTGTAAAACAACTAAATAAGAAAGGTTCAGCGTTTCTGTATTTGAGCGGAATTGTGCTTTTAAGAAAGAAAGTTTAGAAAACAAATGACCGCCCATGTTGCAAATGGCTTTTGAATAGACCTCTATCAAGGTCTTGAGAACAAATAACGATCATGTACTTGGTATCTTGTGCCACATGTTGGAACGCAAGCAGATTAATTAAGAAGGATTGCTCCAAATGTGTAGTGGAGCTGAATGTCCCAAAGGACCGACCGTACCAAAATGTTGGGGAGGTGGACTGTTTCTCGAGGATATATAGTTTCTTATTTCTCTGCGCAGAAAACATCTTACGGAGCCAAATAAAGCTTTGTGGGTGTTTGGATGAGAAGCTAAAACCAGGTTTTGCCCCAAAACACCATTTCAATAATGTTTTCAAACTTGGGTTCTGGCAAAACCTGGTTTTCTATTAGTTCGAGTGGTTCTTTATTCCTGTGAAAGTTGTTCCCGGTACAGCATCTGTCTCCCTCATAGGCCTCCAAAATGTCGCTCTTGTGAATCGCCTATAACAACCTTATCTCAAGTTTACTATTCTTCAAATTGGAATCGGCAAGAACGTTGTGGAGCTTATTTTGTTTTCTGATAGTTGTTGTTTTTTCTTTCTTACATGGTTGATAGACAAGAAAAGTTGGTCTCTGATACTGCGTTGTTGCAATTCTCGTTCCACAAGTACAGTATTTACTCTAAACTCTAAAGTATGGTTTCTAATCTAGTTTTCCCCTAACCCGATCAGGTTATTTGGAGCCAGAAAGTGATAAATTTTGTTGAAAGTCTATTTCATTAGAGTAACATAGGGATTGCCACTATCAAACACAGAAGGACAAATGCTGAGATCTGCTCTTCATTTTTGGAGTTTGAGGCTTGTGCTTGTTTGACCAAGCGTGCTGTAGCACAAACATGCATCCATAGGAGTAATTTCCTTGCAATGTGTTCGTCCTAAGATTAAAGTTCCGTAAGTGGGGAATAGGCATCTGGTAATTTATGAGACTGTTTCAACCTGTCTTTCGTTAAGCATGGCTTGGATCATCTTATCCCCCCAGTTTTGCATCTATCACTATGAATGTGAGTAGGGCGTCCCATACCTCTTGTTCTACTACTTATAGCACAGAGACCTTCTCATGCCCTTCCTTTTACATGTTCGTGCTTTTCCTAATTCGAATTGTTATCTTGGTCACTGCGGTTGCTCATCTCATCCGTTCCCTCTAGGATGGCTTTTGCGCGTGGTAAAAAATCCACCTGTGTCAAAGCGCTCACCGAAATAGGCGGCAGTTGGAAAGGGGAATGAATGAGGCCATCTTCACCAAAAAAGTTCGTTGCTTTTACATCGTGATAGATGAGTCTCGAACGTGCTTCTACTAACCTTTGTGTCTACGCATGATGAGACTATAACACTTTTAATTGTACACTAAACTTTAACCTGAGGATTAAGACTGCACACCTTTGTTCCTTAATTATTTCTTCTTATAGATCTCTTCATTAAGACCTATCCCCAATGCTTATCCTCACAAAATGCAGAACCTATCCCCAATGCTTATCCTCACAAAATGCAGAGATCGTCTTAGAAACTATATCACAGTTTGCCGGAGCATACCACAGCTAGTCCTTACAACATCACAAACTAATAACAGCAAACACCTGGTACCTCCACTACTTACCTGGCCAAGAAGAACCAACGGCCATGCCCAAAAAATATCCATCTCCATGTGCCTTGACAAAACAAAAGGTTGGGTATAGAGCACCTATCGAGCAGGGCCAGCCTAATGGCTCTTGTGAGGCTAGTAACCTGCACAACCATTTATAAGGGTATGAAGATCTTTCACAATCTTCAATCTATCCCCGTTTATAAGCCCTTGAAAACCAGTTCATAAGCCCTTCAATATCCCTCACAATTTTTTGGATTGTTACAACCATCTTTTTTGGTCAGTTTTTTCCAAGCACAACTTGTTTCTCTTTTAAAAGGTGAAAAGCCAACCTAAAACTTGTTTCTCTGTTAAAAGGTGAACAGCCAACCTAATTTTGGGTGAGAAGTGTGGTGGTTGGGCGGCCTTTTTTCTTTGTTTTAGCCGTTTCCAGTTCCACTGCAGTTCAGCCGACGAATGATCTCTCCTCGTCCTGACATGACCGATCTATCTTCACCAGACAGCGAGCGCGTGATGGTGGTGGTGGTGGCGGTGGCGCTTCCAATTTCCAACTTCCTGTTCCGGGTGAAGAATCAACCAATCTTACGGGAAAGTTGAGGCCCTCCCTCTCCAAATTCGTCAACAGGGTGTATTTTGGCCCCTTTCGGCGGAGAAAGAGGAAGCCAGATGGCAGTGGGCCACAAGAGATGAGACAAAAGTTTTGTCCCCACTTGCACAAGAGAAAGGGGACGGCGCCCACATTCTTTTCTCCATCTCGCCTTTTTCTCTTCATTCTTCCTCTTTTTCTTTTCTGTAGGAGCTTTCAGACAGCCAGCCAGCTGAGGAGCAAACTCCTCCTCCCAATTTGTTTAACTAGACAGAGGAGGCAACTTGGAGTTAAGAAAATCGATTCACATTGATACAGCTAGTCACGACTCAACCCCCCCGACAAGTCCGCTCCTATTTTCCCTTCTGGACGTCACAGCCATGGAAATCGCTCGTTCCCAGTGAAAACGGTGGGTTTGCCGGCAGAGGCAGAAAGCCGTCTGATCTGAGTTGGTTAATTTGGCTATAAGCCTAGTGGGCCTCATCCTCGATGCACGTTCCGTCCTTGATAATTCAATTGGCCAACAATCCGTCTCTCCGTCCCATCTTCGCAGGCGTATGTGTGTGGCAATCATGTCCGACGTGAGAAGCAAACCCTAAGTAGTAACAGGCGAATATTGTTAATGCTTTGAGGAAGACTCAAAGGATTTCTTAAGAGCAAGAAAATCTTTAATTTACTGGCAACAAATTTCAACTAATTCTATAGACTCTCCGTTCGATCCGCTTAATAACAAAAAAAGACAACATTAGCTATGAATTTATGCTTTTCTAACATGAATGTGACTTAAAAAGTTTTTAGTTATGACACGGATGAAACCAAGACCGTGGCAGAGACACATGATTCACGGTTTGTCCTGCCAGCCTAATTAACCATAGATGCTCCATCTCTCTTAGCTAAAAATTATAGATTTTAAACTTCCAACTCTAAATTTCTATATCAACCTATGAATTATGAGTTCTTTTTATATATAATTACTGAGCCCTTTCCTCATTAGCCGATTGACACCTTGAGCCTTTTCTTGTAGAATTATTTATGTGTCTCCAGCAAAGGAAAAGCATAATCAATTCATGGACAACTGTATAACGCTGTATTTCATATTTGACAATATTAAGAGGAATGGTGGGGCATGTGGGCTTATAGTACTTGTTTGATTCTTAGATTCAAATCTCACGGTCATTTTAATTATTTATATATTGCCGCCCCCCTTGAAAAGGATGTGTTAGTGCCCCTTCACTCAGAAACTTTGGCTCCACTACTGATCTATGGTTTCACCCCCCATTTTGAATATATAGTGGTATTGTGAGTTTGCTGAGAGAAAACATGTAGTTAGTTCCAGTTGGAATGCAGCGTTCTATTTGTTATTTTAAATATTTAAGAAATAAAAGAAATTACTTGACGCTGTAAGATTGTCGCTGTTGCTTCAACTAAAGCTTCCAAAGACTTTAGCTGCAGCAGTCCCGTCTCCAAAGGCCGCCCCCATGTTTAGGCAAGCACTGAGAAGGAAAGGTGGGAGGGAATTAAAGTTACTCGATCTACCATGTTTACCGACGTCGTATTTTTTATCGCTTGGTTAGAACTACGGAAGCTCAGTGGACATGGTGTAATTTTGTCGTGCACATCAAGAATTACCAAAGTTGGATGGCGGGGCATATCTCCACCGGACTTTTGTCCTGGCCTCGTACGTGCGCTCGTCTTTTATAGTTGCTATTGTTCTTCTTTACACGCGTAGAGCAGTTGCTTGCTTATCTTCTCGCGGACGACCTGTGAACAGAGCAGATTTTCTGGAAGAATTAGTCGACCTCTCTCTCTGTGATCGCTGTCTAATATCAAAACAGAATAGCCCTCGCAAGGATAAGGTTCCGTTCATGTCTAATTTGCTGAGTTATGTTAAGTTCTGTCGACTGTTTTAAGTGCCATCCTGGATTTCCTGAAACCCCAAGATGGAGTTCACGAGCTGTGCGTCCTTGAAAAAAACGAAAGGATCGGTTTTGTCGGCGAGTTTCAGGTGGCAATTCCGATTTCCGAAATGTTTTTTCGGTTTCACTAGTCATAAAATATAAATATTCCCTTGAGTTTTGCTGCGTGTTCGCCGTGCCTCGTAAAAGTGGAAGAATATGCGTTCGATTCTTCTTATTCCTCTTCTCCATCTTAACCCACTTTTTATTCCTTTATAGGTTGGGAAAATGGCGACCACAGGGGAGGAGTCGAGATCTCAGTCGGTACTCGAGAAGTTGAAGGATGAGGAAGAAGAGGCTGACTCTTCATCGTCGGATTCCGATGGGGAGGGACCATCCAGCGTTTCCGGGAGGAAGGAGATGCATGTACACGCCCTCTTGGGGGGAGGAAAACGTAAGAGACGTTGCCCTGTTTTCACTTCAAATCCCCGTTGATTTTTCTTGCTGACCTCTTTTATTCTGTTCCTCTTGCTTCCTTCTTCCTATTGTCTTTGCTGAAATTGTTTTTATCGGATCATTTTTCTTTTCTTACTTATAAATTTTCCAGGGAAACGTTCTTGGGGATCGAAGGAGCCTATTTTCTATTTTATATTTTTGTAATATTTTGTCTATTATACGTGCATAGTGTGATCGCAGAAATCGAACGAAGTAATCTATTATTTTGCAGATTGATATTTATGTGTGGTTTTCTTCAGCTCCCACATTTATTCTTCTAATGCATGCAGTCTTCTCGAAGTTAATGCTCACGCGTCCTTTGATCCTTTCTAACACCCTGCACTATCCATTTTTATTAGTCTCTCTCTCTTTCTCTCCCGCCCTCTCAGACCCTCTCGCATCGTGAGGTGTGAGTATGTTTAGTTATCAAATTAGCTTGTTTAGATTTGTTTCAAAGCGTACCGTTTCGTTTTCTATTGGCCGAAGCTTGTTTTGGAGAGTCGGTACCTAAAAGAGTTGGAAACTTGCTTGTATTTCTTATTTATGCTTTATAATTCTTATTAAGCGTTTCATTAATGATCACCTGCCGTCCTACTCCTCTTCTGCACTGAAGAGGGAGGAAAAAACTGGCGCAGTTGAAAACCCCTTTCTTAAGATCCTGGTGCTGATACCTTGCCATGAGGGTATTGTTTGTTTTTCTGGTTCAATGGTAATCTTTCTCTCGTTCCAGTTTTTAGTTTCTGCTCGTTAGCTTTTTCTTGCCTCAGATGCCACAGGTCCTACTTTTTGTTTGCGAAGATTTTGCCGCAAAAAAAATCTAGAACTTTTGAAACAAATGGCAGAGAAAGAGAATGCTTTAGCCTTTAATGTGTTACGAATGCCGTGAAGGCGTGAGCCTTGCTTAATGTGTTGATAATTGTGAAATTTGTGCTGGTTAAAGGACAATCCTACCATACTAATTAGTTTTTAATAGGGTTCTACCAGTTTCAGTAGTTGAATGTCATCGCGAGGTTTTCAATCATTTCCACTGCCTACTCATTCTTGCATGAGGAGATGTCTGTGAGCATCATCTCTGCTTCATGATTCTTTTCAGCTCCACTAAAAAGTCCCCTGTAGCAAATATAGGATGCAGTGTATGGAGCCTATGATATTCTCGTGATTATGTTGCTTGTGGAATTTTAACATCAGTATAGCAAATACGAAATGTGGTCCTCTGTGAAATTATATGGAACCTATGACACTCATGATTGTGTAGCTTGTGGTAATTTACATTATCTTTTATACAATTAATGGTGGTCAGTGCCCGTGCTTTCTTGCAAAATACTGTTCCAAGCTTTACCCATTGAATTTATATGTAGTAGGAACTCAACTATGTCTACATTTTCTTCATGTTGAATGAACGTTCTTCGCATTTGGTTTTCTAGCTGCTGATATTCTCCTCTGGAGGAATCCGTACACCACTGCAAGTATGCTTGCGGGAGTTACAGTCATCTGGTTTCTGTTTGAACGGCTAGGCTATCAGTTGCTTGTATTCGGCTGCAACTCTCTTATGCTGTCATTGGCTTCGTTGTTTGTCTGGTCCAGTATGTCTTCCCTCATCCGCAAGTGAGCCTCTCCTGCCAGTTTATTTTTCTCTGCATATTGTAACAGCCTATGCACATGCATGAAACTATACACAACATTCCAAACTGCAATTTTATCTGTATATGTTTGATTTTTTCAAATTTTATCAGGCTCTTATTTTTTATTCCTGACCGTGTTCAGATCTCCACCAAGATATCCTGTAATTCATTTTGAGGAGGATTTATTTGTGAGAGGAGGTGTGTATCTGACACGCCTAGTGAACCAGAGCATCACTTACTTCCAAGAGGTGGCATTGGGAAGAAACTTAAAGAAATTTGTCATGGTACTTGAACCAAAAGTGTCACCTACTTTTCGTAACTTCTATGTTCGATTGATACTGACCAATAAAACTTTTGTTTAGGTGGCCGTTGGATTATGGTTTCTTGCCGTAATTGGCAGTTGGTGCAGTTTCTTAACTCTATTCTACATAGGTCAGTTAACAACCCACTTTTCTCTGTTATCTCTAGTTTGTTGATTGCGTGAATGATACTCTGGTGAGTCAGGTGGGACGATAAATTGGAAGAAGTTGAATTGTACATAAAAGGTTCTAGTACTTTGTAAAACAAGGTCAGCCTACATTCAGTAATTCGAATCAACCAGAATCGCTAGTCTTTCACCTGATATAGGAAATATTTAGGAACCTGGTACAGCATGCTGCTTCTTGTGGAAGTTTCTTTGGACGACTTGATGAACCTTCACTGTTCATCTTGTTGCCGTTCAGCTGATCACATGGCACATACTGATGGTCAAAATCAAGATGTTGGAGCACAAAACTGATGCATGCAGTTCACGACCGTAGCTGTGCAATTTAATGGAATCTACATTTTTCTGTGAGGAAACCAATCCATTGATTTACAATGAAAGGTCATAAGGTCAAATGCTTTTTCAAGTTGGACGGTAAAAAATGTTGGCTAGGAGAGATAAATGTGTGTAAATCCTCTTCCGTTAGATTGCCATTCTTTGTCCCTTCTCAGGGCTCTCTTTTGCTTGTAATTGTCTGATGTTTTTTTTGCAGTTTTTATCATGTTGCATACCGTTCTAGTTTTGTATGAAAGGTACGCGGATCACGTTGACTGCTTTGCTGACACCGCGCTTCTGGAAGTCAAGAAACAATTCAATGCTTTGGGTGAAAAGTTTCCCAAGAAAATATTACCTCGAGTCCCACTTAAAAACAAAAAACAGCATTGATACGCTTTCTTTTCTTTGTCTTTTGGGTGTGATGCTGGGTTGCGGAGGTTTGTTGTAATCTATCCACTTTTTTACAGTTTGTCCTGATTGGGCTTTGGGGGCTTGGGATTGAATGTGATGATGCCAATTTTTTTTTTTTAATTATTTCCAAGTTCATTTGTTTAGATGTTTTGGATTTGTTGTATCCTTTTTTTTTTCTTTCTCTGTGGAGATACTTTCCTTGGGGGTATTCCCAGAGGCAGTTGGGTTTCTTGACGGCTAAAAGGCAGGTTTTAGTCATCCAACGGAGAGGGCATTTAGCCTCATTCGAAGGAATGAATCTCTAGCACCATTTCAAAATTGTAATTTTCCTGTTATTAGTAAATGTAAATAACAATTCCGTTACTGGAGCTGCAGAATCAGATATCTGTTGGCCTTCGTGGAAAGGTTGCTTTAAGTCTGGGATTTTAGGTGGCCTTTGATTTTGGAGTCCATAGCTTCTCTGGCCGTGGACCTTAGGGCTGTAAAATGAATCTAAGCCAACTTGAGCTCGAGTTCAACTTGTATAAGCTCGGCATGAGTTTAACTCATGATGAGTCCGTTTCAAGTTAACAAATGAACTCGGAATTTAGTTGAATGAGCTGAGGTGACTCAAATCTTTTAATTTTGATTAGGCTTGGCTCATTAAGTTCGAAAAAGAATGAGTTAATGTGGTTAACCGCATTGCTATGAACGTGTGACATCTAAGGTTAATCGGTTTGCCCGGTTGGAGCAATGTGGCGGATACGAGTGGCAAATTCCGATGCCCGAACGACAAACCAGACGGCAGGTGAGATGACTGATACTGCCATCAAGCCCCAAGGCGGCTACGAATGTCAGTGAAAAGAGCCGATATGGTAGGTATCGTCCGATACTCTCCAATTTTTAAGAATATCAACCAACAAAAATCACAGATCTGTCTGAAAAATCCATTGTTTTCTTCACTCACCTTACACTCGTTCTCAAGAAAACTTACAAGCACAAACTTTTCATTCATAAGCGCATTCAAATTGCGCCCGAAAAATTATAGCTTCCTGTTTTTTTTGCTTCCAACCTGTTTCGTGTGCAATACAGAATAATTTTTTATTAAAATGTCCGCCGAAGTGAAATAAGATCACATAAATTGATAAATCCAACTCCAATACGTTCAGGTTCGCTATTGAGATTCATATTTTTCATTTGCCGCCAGACTAGCGTCACAAGTCTGGCACAGCTTACCGATGTTGTTGAAGTCAACCCCAATCAACCGCTTAAACTCCAATGGGCCTGATACGGGCCAGCCTAGGAACCCACCGAGGGACGAGGCCGACGATGCCGAAGGGTGGTACCAGGACCCCTTCTCGGTTTTTGATATAGGGTCATTCGATGGCGAGACGGGGGCAATTTTTATTATTGTCTTTATACTTTTCCAAGTTTCTCTCACCGATTTTCTATATACAAAATATAAGTTGTAATTTTAGACTGATTAACGAACAATTTCCAGTTCAAGTCAATTCGCTAATTTTTTTAGGTGACTTGCTCGATTCAGCAGTGGACAACATCGGACCATCTGAGAGAAAGAGAGGGAGAGAGACCCATGTGCCGTTAAACTCGCCAAGAGACACTGAATGTATATAAATTAAAGGCTACGACCGGAAAAGAAAAAAATATATCAAGTAACCTGTGATCCAAATAATTATAAAGAAAATACACGAGTTTCTTAACCTGTTGAGAAAATTTTTAGGGGCTGCTAACCGGAAATGTTTCAACACCTTTGGTCCTCAGTACCGGAAAGGAGAGCAATCTGCTTCACAAATAAGCACAATCTGCAATCTTCTGGGAAGTGCACTAATGGATCTGCAATCATTCAGCAGGAAAGCAATGAGACGAAAGCATACCATACGGCATGAAGGAATGGGGACCATGCTAGACTTTCACTTTAAAGCTCGTGATTCTAACCAGCATAGCTCTCCCGTACTGTCAAGATAATAGCATAAATTTTCTCCATTGGTTGCTAAACGTTTTCATCAAGTTCTTCAGATTGCGACAAGCTAGTAACTTTTGGAGATTTATCAGCTGGAAGAGGAGCAGTCCAACGTTCTTTGCCTCCAGGTTTAGAAGATGCATTGCCGTACCAGATCATCCCGAGTATTGCTAAAATCATGCCAAAAACTACATGCAAATTAAGACCTTCTCTGCCGAAGATCAGAAAGCCGAAAAACAAAACCAGGATAGTTTTCATGTGACCAAGAACTTGGAATGAAACAGCTGTGAATCTTCCGATACAGATAAACTGGCTTAGGTTGGTGCCCACCGCTATTGTGCATGACAAGATAATGAAGAACTGCACCAAAGAAATAAGAGAATCAACACTAGGAAACAAAACAGAGAAAACTACAAGCTGGCACTTGATACTGCACTTACACCCATAAAATCTTACTTGCTATAACGGTCAAGATGGAGATTTCAAATGGCAAAATGCAAACATAACAGTATTTAATTGCACCAATAGAATGCTATCAATTACAGTATCATGTTAAAGAGCCTGGATGAAACCTGAAACCAACTTTTTCAATTACGCTAGGATTCAAATTCAGTTAAATAGTAGATTTTGTTTCATATTCTAAACGTGTGACTTCTATAAACCTTTTGTCTCTTCCATTTCTCTTTCTTCAGTCCATTTTGAGGTCACCATCCAGAAGAAAGTTCTGTTATGGTCTATCATGTGTTCACTTCAAATATAACTCATGCAGTACCATACCTAAGCATAAACTCTTCTAAAGAAGAAACATGAAGCTTTCCCATATGAAATACTTACCACGGAGGTACTATTGAAGTTATACAAATCAACTCTTTTATTTGTCAACCAGAAATCCAAGAAGGGCCCTACAAAGAGCAATGTTCCAGCCTGAACTGGCGCAGTATGACCCAACAGGTTGAACGATCCAAGTGCATACTTCCGTTGCAAGAAATGTACATACTGCCCAAAGGAATCAAGAGAAGGAAATGTCAGTGTGTATAATAACCTCTTTTTCCTACAGAATTAAAATATTTCATTGTTGCAGACAACATTTTCATGTTCCAAGGGCATCTGCATCCAATGACCAAAATCAGGTAGAGGATGTTGCAAGGTTTATAAAAATCTAAACCTCAGCAGTAAGTCAAGGCCATCTAATTGTTCTGGATGCAACATCAAAACCATCAATAGAATGAGTCCATAAACGCATGGTTGAAGACTGGCAAAAAATAATGATTATTTGACTTTTCTTTTCTTATAGCATTAGGACAAACGCTTCCAAGCTAAAGATACAAATGATTAACTAAATGAGTGGCTATGAACTCTGCGAAGCTAAAGGTACATAAGTAACCGATCAGTAGCTAAAGTCATGCACTTACATATTGTTGCAATGAAGTGCTCCAAACAGCAATAATAGCTGCAACAAACCCCTTGGCATTCACACTGACATCAGTGACGGTGCAGACACCAACACCTAGGAGAACCACAAGGATACTCAGCTTCGTGCCTCTGGAGTAACGCATATTGTCCAATACCACTTCCAGCAAACAAGAAACTGGAATCATACTCAGCTTTGCAATCTGCCAACAGAGTAACAGATTCAGTCATGCATACACCAATATATTAGCAGAAGAATAAGTACAATCATATATAATATTGGAAGCAGTTGAAATTGATAACTAAGTTAAGACACTCTTGAGAATGTTCACCTGATAAAATCCCACAGAGTTCCACATTAGACTGATATTCATGCCAACAATCGAAAAATTTGCAAAAAGAACAAATTTGAGAAGCTCTGAGAGTGGCAGATGAGTGGGTTGGATGTAACCCATCCACCTAAGGACCACGGTCATCAAGGTTGTGGTAGCAAAATGCAGTCCGGTCAATGTAGTTGCTGTAGAAATTATAACATGAAATTAAATGCATTATAAAATATTGAGTCGCTTGAAAGGTATCTGAAAACTTATTCAGTGGAAATACTTCAGTCACCAATAATGGTCAAACGACTTTTCAACAGGACCTTAATATTGCTAAGGAATGCAAACATCCTGCATACAACAAAACCAACTTTTGTAGTGCATGCTGACAAAGAAAAAGAAAATCCACAAAATCATCATATGGAGCACATAGTTGCCTAGACAAATGGATAAGACTAAAATGACAGCGAGAAAAAAGGCACTCCAGACTCTCAAGTGTGGAACGAAAACACAGGATACTAAAAAGCCAGATAAAAGCAAATTTTGCATGCCGACCCACAAGATTACCATAACAAAATCCCTTGGTACAAACATGTTGATAAAAAAAATTACATGAATGACAACATTTGTTTAGTTCAGTATGGTACAAATCTAGCTGAATGATATATACATATATATATATATTCCGGAAGAGATAGTTCCAAATAATGGGTCTGGTTTCAAAATTTAGCTTCTTGAAGCACTACGTGTGGATGTACCATGATGTCTAAAACTGCGATTTCTCTACTAGAAACTTACTAACACAGTGTTCGACTTTTACTTGTTAGACCTTCATTTGCTTTGGAAGTTTCTCCAACTGAAGTTGCAGAGAAGATCAGTAGATCAGTCACCTTTATTAAATATTTCAGTTGAAAACCTGATATGATTTTTATTTCTGGTTGTGCTGCTCTGTTCACCTGACGAAAATTCAGGATTGATCTAGGTATGGGCACTGAATAAGAATTAGGAAATGGAGAACGCCTTTTTTGAGATTCCGAGGCATCGGAACCTGTTCCACAAATTATGGGTATGAATAAGCAAGACTCCAGTCATGATTCAGATCATTTTGATCTTGCCATCGGTAGATCTGATTAAAAGTCCACCAAGAGAGAGAGGGAGAGAGAGAGAGAGAGAGAGAGAGAGAGAGATCTTTAACATAGAAAACGTTTGACAAGAAAGCTGGATGAGCATTATAAACTTCGAAAACAACTTTACCAAATTATTCATTGAAAACAATTTCATAGAGGCATTCTTGCAACAAGCTTTATTTTAGCTGAAGCAAAAAGTAAAAGCAATCCCGACAAAATAGCTGGGGTATAACAAGAAGAAAAAGATACATGACGCCATATTCAAATGACATAATCGGCCTTAGCCAAAACTTAGGTACGATCAATCATGAAGATCGCTCTTTGTTCCCTTGAAATAACAAAACAGAACAAAAGATCACTAAAGTAGAACCAACGAATCTGTATGGTAATGAATTTTTTCCTGTTGAGAGTTCGTTTGAAGAAAAAGTTACAAATCAAACCAGAAAGCCATTTTCTTTATTAGCATTTGTTTTGATAACTTTTGAAGCAAGAATCAGATTCCATAAAGCAGCGAGAAACCAGGATCGATGTTCAAACAGTCGAGAAATTACCGAAAGTAAAACCATATGTGGCCATTAAGGCCTTGTTTACGATGATGATTCCAACAGAGGTGACAATGTTGAACATCCACGACGCGACGTCCAACACCGCTTTCTTTTCGGCCTTGCTAGATAATGCCATTGTATTCCCTTTTGAAGACGAAACAGAGACTCCTGGACTCCCCTTTCACGATTCCACCTCAACCCCGAGTTCCGCGCTATAGTCCCATCGCGGTGGCTGCGAGAAACCGGATTCCTCGACCTCAAACAACTTATGCCTTCGGGAGGTCCCTCGGCGCTTCGATCACACCTCCTGCGCATGTTCCCGGAGAAAAGTCAGAGCAAAAACGAGCACTGGGAAATCCAGCTGAAGCAATTGGCCTTTAAACAGAACTATTTGCAGGTTTCGTTTGAAAATTTCCAGGCTATTCCTTAAAAATAAAACTAGGGCCAAAGAAAAACAAAAAACTAGGGGATCCCCAAGTACCGGTCAAAGGAGGATCTAAGAAATTGTAACGCTTGTGATCGGATTTTATGCTCACTGAAGCACACATAATCTGACAGTGCAAAACGATCAAGTAGACAGGATTTCGGCAGTCTCCGGCATGAAACAGATTGCTACAGAAAGGAACTTACAGGGCAGTGAACGACTACCGTTGACTAGGCGTGGCGAGCGGATCTGGGAACCGAAACTTGGGCACCTACAGGTCGACCAGCAGCAACAGATGGCAGAGAGGAAAGAAACAAAGCACTTGCAGGTTACTGGCCGCCGAGTTTGCCGGTCAACGACGTAGGAAGCGTTTGCGACTTGCAAAGGCAAAAGTGGAAGAGCGGAGACGAAGGGAGGGAGGTGTGGCACTAGGAGAAGAGGAGAGGTCGGGCCCCCACGAGAATTTGCCCGATTCAGGTAGCCTCGCCGTTGGAGAGAGGCAGAGGGAGAGGGGAAAGGAGGAAGGGAGGTATAGCGTGGGCGGAGAAAAGGGGTGCGTTGGTTTGTATTTATAGCACGAAACTTTGTGTGGCAGTGGAGGGTGGAGGGAGGGGGTTCACCTTTTCGTGGGATTGGGGTTGGAGCTGCGCTAAGACGGTTAAATATCACGCGAGTGGTCGAGCCTCCTGAGTTGGAAGTTGAAAATCTACCTATTGCTGCAAGCTAGTGGTTAAGGGGGAGAAGGTTGGATCTAGTGCAGCTGAAGAAGAAGACGAGCCTCAACTCATATCAAATGTAGGAGGTGGAGCTGAAGCCCGCTTCTGTAAAGAAAACACTTGGACACCCTTGAACCCTTCTGCTCAATTCTCTCAAACACTTTAATCTTCAAAGCTGAGTTAAGGTCTTGGTGGCTTCTGAAGGAACAGCGGGAATCAAAAACAGATCGGTGGGTCGATCGAAGGTCAACCATGAGGGGCTGGGAAGGATGAAATTCAAGAGAGAGAGCGACCTTTGAATTGAAAATATATATTTGACGGTGGCGGCCTTTGAGTGGCAAGGAAGCCTGTCCCGAATACGACGACGATCGAGTTAATGTAATGCGTTATGCGTGGCGTAGCTAGTAGCCATCTTTTTCTCTTTTACAACTTACTGATGGGATGCTAATTCTAATGGCTAAGGAGAAGGAGAAGAAGGAAAGTGGGGGAAGGAACAGGACAAATAGAAGAAAGGCGCCCGGCTGGAGCGAGTTGGCGCCCTCCCTCCTGCAACTGAGCTGATTGGCCAGAGACGATGGCGCTGGCCATGATGTGCATCGCCTAACTAAAATGACACTTGCCTTTTCCCGTGGACTCATTGGCTTGGCGGTGGGGCCCCGCATTATATATTATACTTCATATATCCCTCCTGTACATCTTTGCCTATATTCTGATATTCAGCCCCCGCCTTATGATGATGATGATGATGCTTTAACTCATACCCTTCCAACTCGTCGATTTAAGAGAAAAGAAAAGAAAAAAATTCAGGCGGTTGACGTCGTCGGCTTTAATAAAAGAAAAAAAAGTCCGGAGAAGAAGAAACAGATGGGTGCACTGAGAGGTGAAAAAGGTGTCTTACAACCCATATGCTTCGGCTTTTGAGGCTCCCATCCCAGCTCGCGGCACCTTCCTTCGACGAGGAGGATGAATTTTGCTGCTTTTGGTCGGTAAGGAGACGGGACTGTGGCGCTGGTGCTCTTTTTTTTTTTTCTCTCTTGTTCTTGAATTTGATCCTCAATTAAATTCAGCATTATAAAAGGCAACATGTGGGTTGGGATGGGATGAGATGGAATGAATTATAGCTATGTCTTCAATTCAATTCAATTGAGGAATATTGAGGTTTGGATTAACTGTAATTGAATCCCTTCTTGTCCCTCCTTCTTCCCTCATCTCTCTCCCGCTCTCAACGGGTCAAATATGTTTAAAAAGTGTTCCTCTTCAACGCAAGACTTAACAATGAGACCTCGAAAGTCCAAAACGCTATACGACTCCACATCTTCATAATATTCGGCCTCCAGTTGCCTAGCCCCAGTTAATTTTGCCTTGCAAAGGAGGAAAAAAAAAAAGGCAGCTTGTGACATATGCAATGTAATTATGTGTAATAAATCAATCAGCAGTATAACATAGACAATGCAGAAAGCGCGTATTCTTTAAAAAAAAAAGAGAGAGAAAAAAAAACAAACAGACAAAGAGTAAACATGATGCAAAGCGAATTCAAAACTTGTTCCTTTTTATGTTAATGAAAAATACAGAGGGTGCATGTGCTTCTTGCTTCCCCGGAAAAGAAGATGAAAGGTGTAGGGGATCAGAAGGACCGAATTCATCTGTCAATGTATTCCAAACTTGAGACACGATGATCCGGTTTGACCGGTTAAGGAGCTTCGACGTCGGAAGACGTCCCTTGTAGATATAATATATGTCCATTTCGAAACCTTCTTTTTCTTTTTCCCACGGCAATCTTTGGTAAGAGGATGCAAGTTTTGGCAAGGAGGACATAGATAAGAATCTGCTCAGTGTTCCTTTGTGACGTCAAAAGTGGTGCGACCGTTTTTCTCACCTCTGCTGAACGAGAGAAAGAGCAAGAGAGAGAGAGTTGGGAAGCCTTTTCATTTCTGTCGTTCTGCCGCCATTCATTCGTTTCTTCGCTTTGATCTCACATCCAAGCATTTTATATCCGACCTGGAAGTGGAACCTCCAATTTAAGGTTTAGCCACATACTGAGGACTTTCAAATGCCTTTTATGCAGTAGTAAAATCCACCGTTTGTTCACTTTTGTCAGTACCAAGTGAAACAGATTTCAGTTTAGCCTCGAGTTTCAGATCTGAGGCTACAAACACTCCCTTTGACGTTTTAAGATGAACACTCCAATGACAAAAACCAGCTAGTATGCGTAGATGTGAGATATCGGGCGAGGCCCAAAAACTCAGGTTGCACAGTCGTAGCATCCAGAATTTGGATCCGACTCCTTCACCTTCTAACATCTTTCCCACAAACACCTTCTTATCACCAGCTCTCCACTAACCGATAGTGATACAAACTTTTTCCGTTTCTTACCTTTGAAGGCTTTGGCCAAGGTGAAGAAAGAAGATATACCCAATCCAAGCGGACAGATGAAGGTGAGATGCATGCGAATAATAAAAAACATGGTCTGCCGTGTTATATCCCACCGGATCACGAGCTCTATGCAAGTAGAAATTTGAACCTACGTGCCAAGTTAGATGCATGAAAATGTAATATGTAGAGGGGGATAAGGGACGCGGGATCCCTCTCAATTGTGGGTGGAAGCGAAGGGATGTGGTCTCTCTTGCTCTGCAATCATGCCTGTCATTCTTTATATGTCGACCACGAGAAGAGAACAATCCACGCCATTAACAGGGATGTCGACGACGAGAAGAGAACAATCCACGCCATTAACAGGGATGTCGACGACGAGAAGAGAACAATCCACGCCATTCGTTCACGTCTTAATTCGGCCGTCTGAGTTGACCCCGTGATCCCAACTGCATTATTGTAAACTGAATACTTAAAAAAATGTGAGAATTTTTAATAAATGTCGGAGAGGTTAGCAAGCTGCTTCCATGATCATTGTGATTGTGGTGCTGCCCTGCGACGGAGCTCCCCATCACGTTGTTGGCCTTGGGCATTGGGTTGGAGGGATTTTAAAAAACTCCTTCTGTCTTTGACAGATCACAAACTAGCTAGACCACCGCTTATTTTAGTTCATTTTCAAAATTCCAACATATTTTACATTGTAGTAAGCGCGGCCGGGGCAAGGCTTTTCCTCTTCATGGAAAAAGGGAAACGAAAGAGAAAAGGAGAAAACAAATTCGAGTGTTGGTGGATATACGCATCTAGGTTTAAGCTGCGCCCTGTCAAAGTGGGTAGCCGGTTTATATCAAGGCACTGAAAGGAGCAGCAAGCATAGTGAAGTTCGGAGAGATGTTCTCAACTTTGAGAAATCGGAGCCGCCCAACCAACCAAGTTCGAGAGGAGAGGGGATACAGTACTTCGAAGCCCAACAGCGCAGACCAGTCACCAATGCTGGTCGGTTTTTACAAGAGGAGATGGTAGTAACGCGGTCCACCCGAACACTACTATATCGATCCCCTCTCACTAAATTATTTCGATCCAAAGAATCGCCGATGCGCAGTCGTTAACAGAAAGAAGGATGCAAAACCATTAGTAGTCATTATGGGGTTTGGCCTGATGACTTTGGTCCCCATGTGGGACGAATGAATGCTTGGTTGTCCAGCCTTCCCCAGTTGGCAACTCAGCTTAGAGCAGGCTTCCAGCCAAAATTAAGCTCCGGTCCAGTTCCGGCTGGCTCTTTCCTCATCGTGGGCTTTAACGCACGGATCACGGGCTCATACGCCGCTCTGTTTCTCACATCTTTCCTTTTGTAGGAGGTACTGCTGCATTATTACCATCATGGGATTGCCTTCGTTTGTAGCTTCTGAGTCTCCACAGCAACATAGAACTCCAGCCAATTCCATGTTTACGGCTCTTCATTTGTCAAATGGCTTTTTGCGTATTCTTCTCTCCTACCAGCTAGCACTATAACATTTGTTTTATCAATCCATCTTAGTCCACCTACGTGTTACTTTGTTTCTGTGCAGCAACTTGAACGCAGAAAAGTGGCATCAAACTTGCTGAAAGCCGTCTCTACCGATGTAATTAAACAGAAAAGCCAAAAGCATTTCTGATGTCATCTCATCTCAAGGCGCGATATGAAGCAACAAAAGGGAAGTTTGGGGAAAGGACAAGGGGGAAATCCCCGTTAAGACCTTGAATTGATCCATGTGTAGAACCACCAGAGGAAGAAAGTCGGTTCTAAGGAGGAGGAGATATTAACATTGGGCGAAACCCTTAAGCTTCAACCATTTAACAATCGATTTAGTTAGTAGTGGAGTTACTTAGCACCACGAATGAGGAGAGGTGGACAGAGTCATCTCCTCAACCATTACATTTTTCCCCAGTGAACCATCGTAACATACTGACATATTAAACCTTGGAAGTATCTCTACTGCGTAAACGAGCCGTCATACATTTCCCACACTCCGATTTCAAAAGACATGCCACCATGCACCAATAAGAACCAAAGATATGCCATGCAGAACATCAAAAGGCCGCAACCTTTACCCTTCCAATTACAGGTGCTTGTCTACAGTTGATATAAAGTTTGAGAAATCGATGGAAAAGGGATTCACAAACTAGTAGAATTCAAAAAACTAAAAGGGGAAAAACATACTAAGATGGGAGATGGGAGAGGAAAATTTTGCCCACTCAATACGTAGAGGAGGAGAGTTGTATCATCTAGTTTTGAGAGTCGGCCTTGCTTGGTAGGAAAAAGCGTTCCCACCATCCAAATTCATATTTAGGATAAGGTGCTTCCCACTTTTTCGGGGGTGGGAAGCGAAGTTCTGTCGGATTGCAAGCCAATGCTTCCTGGAGACTCTCTGATTCATACTCCGAAGATAGAACTCGATCCAATTTCAGCCTAACGAAACTGCCAGAAAGAAGCATTTGATAACATGCATCACCCTCATCAATTATAATCTCAAATTGAAGACGAGAAAGAAGAGAAGGGAAGGGATTAGGGAGTTACGAGATCCAGCCAGGATCAGTGGAGACCAGAGCAACGGCGGGCCTCAAAAGGCGATTGGTGAGAGAGGGAAACCTGTCCAAGAACTTTGGCTCCACCACCAACCAGAAGTCCTGCTCCTTCTTTCGCTCGTTTAAGTGCCTGAGTCTCTCGAACAGGACCTCCTTGAAATGCTCTTCCTCGTCCAACAAGAAATTGGCGTTGGCAACCAGAAAGTAATACTTCCCTTCAGCAGTTCCACATTTCTCCTATAACCGAGACAGGAAAGCAAGTGCTTAGAATCAAGCAACCTCACGATCAACGCTCAACAGTTCCACTTGGTGTGTGCTTGCTACCAGGTTAACACGTTCCAGTAGTGTCTAAGTCGGCCAATGCGTTTGGCAGGGCTCTAATTACTGAGAGGGCGTTTAGTAACTACCAGGAACGGCTGTGTTTATGCATGCGTTGCAAAACGAAACGCCCTCTCAAGTTTATATAATTTTGTGGGAGAAAAATTTCGAGAGAGAGAGAGGGGTTGGTTACCGTCGTCTCCTTCGCGCTTGATTCTTTAGCGACGGCTCTGGTTTTCGAGGACAACAGCAGCGGAGGGGAGGCGTTCTGCAGCTTTCTGAGGGATAGGAGAGGGCGAGGCGGAGGCAGCCTGTTGAAGAAGGGAGCAGTATGAGGTGGTGGAGCTGGGCCAACAGATTCAGCGTGGGTGCGAGAGAGGGGGAGGGTAATGCGGGCACAGGAGCCTGATAGATGGAGAGAGGTCGCCATGAGACTCGGTGGAAGGGGGTCTGTCTGTGTCTGTCTTCTTCGGGAGAGGGACTGCTTGGGCTGCTTCTAATTTATTGGGGGAGTCGATCGGGGATGGATGAGAGTTGAGGGATGGCGATGCTGCTGGCCCTGTCTAAGGCGGAAGCCCCACCAGCAAATCAAACTCGAAAGAAATCTGAGAGCCCCATCATTGCCTCTAGATATGAGAGGAACCACGATTCTGCCATTCCCTTTGAGTTCCATGCCGCTCCAAACAGGAAGCGGGGTGGCAATCTTGTGGTTATTAAGTGGACGTTGGAAAGACGAAGCATAAGGGCAACTGGGCACCTTATCCATCGGCAAGGGTGAAGGCATCGTGTCTGTGGGCTGCGGAGTCCGGGTTTTGCCTCCAAACCGCTGCACCCTGCAGCTGCTTTGAATTGCTTCTCTTTCAACCCATCTACTAATGAACACAAGAAAGAAACTGGACTAACTAATTCAAATTTAGCGCCATATTGAATTGGAGCGAGCGTCTTATTTTTATTAAATTTAGTTATTTATTGTGACTTTTCTTTTTAGAATTTTGGCAACTTTTGGAACTGATTTGAGTCCGTCCATCTGCTAAATTGACCTCTTCCCTGTTTTTATTCGAGATCCAATGGCCTATATCCACTGGAGCACAAACCACTATTCCTTCTCTTGCCATTTTAGTTCAATCCTTGACTACATATTTACGCAGGTCAGAATCTAAATGCTTGGAAAACTTATACACAATCAATTCCAATGAAACTAAGGGTACAAACAAGAAATTACATAAAATACGGGTAAAGCGTGTGCATAAGCATCCATCAAACACGGGTACTGAAGTTCATGTTCAGTTTTTGCCCTGAATTGAGGTGGGTGGTGTCTGGGTGCGATGAAATCAATTATCCATGAGAGAGGACACCATGGATGAATTATGTAGCTAAACATGCTGATGACAATAACAAGTGGAGTGAAAGGAAGAAAGAGCTCTAAAACTCCTACGAAGTGCCCATTGCATGTAAGCCGTGGAACACTGATGACTAGACAATTTAAACAACCAAAAAAGCTAACAAGTAACGAGAAATGCAGTGAACACAACTTCCTTCCAATCATGAAAGGAATTGAGTTCTCGACAATGTCCTATCTGCAGCCTCTTCGTTTTCTTTTATGAAAATTTGAATTTGTTTAAAGGTCCATCTTAATCTTGAGTGCAAGATTGGTATGGGGTTTCCAGATCAAGGGCACATGAGATGGTTGTCAGGCACTGCATGTTAATGACAAGGCTGCGGTGGCCCGGAATTCTTGTTCGGCTCTCAAGAGCAATCTGGATCTTACATTCCTGCTTTTATTTTTCATGTTTTTTAAGTTCTTCCACCCTTTTCCCTTAAACAAATTATCCGCTCTTGAAAGTTTACAGATTTTAAGTTAGACAAATGATGAAATTGTCAAAACATTAACGAAAAGGACTATTTTATATTACACCAGAATGATATTCAAAAGAAAATATAAACTATTGTATACTAGTTGTTTTCTTGTTTGTAAAATCTAATTGAATAATATTGTTATTTTTATGTTGGCTGACCTAATAATCAACCTTCGATTATCATACATGTAGGATATATGGTGATATAGACATCGAAGTCTAACTTTTTTAGCTTATCAAATTTATTTTAAATATCAAAAATGAACTTTGGTATTAATTTCCAAGTTAATTTCTGGACACGAAGAATTGAATGTATATGATTTTTTTAACAAAACTATCAACGTAAATCCAATATTAAAGTTAAATTTTGATACCTCCATTAATTTATTAGGATAAAAAAGTTAAGAGCCTTGATTTTGATATCTACATTGGATTTTTATGTAGATTAATATTAGGTGTGTCAACAAAAAGATCAACTTTTCGTTTTACAAAAACCACAAATACGTAACAGCTAACGTAAGTGCCTTATATTGTAATTGCAAGATGAGCGACCCCTTTGCCCATATGCTATGAGCACAGCACACTCTTGGGGATGTTTAGCAATAGAAACACTATTCCTTAAATCTGTCTCATTGATTGAGGCAAATTTGTGGGACAATAGAATGCAGTTTTTCATGAATTTGTCTCAATCTTTGGGACAAACTCATGCATGGAACACAAATGGCACGCTCCTTCAAAGTGTTAACCCATAAGAATGGAAATGCATTTTTGTGTTCAGAGTGGCTGCCCAAATATTAACTAAAATACTCTTTTGAAGGAGAAGAAACTCCCAAGGACAAAATGGAAGAGTGTGAAGGAATATTCAAAAAAAAAAAAACTTCCTTCTATGTGCATTCGACCTAAATACTCATAAGAATGGGTTGTGTATCAAGGACAGAGTTAGAAATTTTTGTTATAAGTTCGAACTACAGTTTCAAAATTTTAACAAGTGCTAAAATATAAATTTTCAATTTTTTTTTATGTATGTAAATGTATGAGATATGCAAGGGCCATCTTTGTAAGACCATGTTCAAACTTTACTCAGGCCTGAACATACAACGAGCTTAGGAGATCAATGGCCGACTTTCTCTTTATAGAAAGGCCAATCTTATTGTTTTAGAACTTTCCCTCCTTCTTCCCGCCCTTCAATGCATGAAAACGATCGCTACTGCTTTTTGATGTTCATACTTACCACGATGAAGTAACCAACAATCTAGAGAGTTTAGTTCGCAGACTCAGGCTTCCTGATCATTTTTTTTATAGCTTCTTATTTTAAAGAAATAGAAGCTACTAGTCAGAAAGTCTATACTATATCGGAAATATTCGATTTTTAAATTCACAATCCGAAATCCAACTTATTCTACTGATATGAATATGATCCATTCACAGACTGGTTAAGTGCTTACACAGCCCAACAAATAATTAAGCTGATAATGTAATAACTGATAACAAGAAAAGGATGACAACGCTAAGAAAGTCCCCGTTGCATGTGACCATGAACGCTGATGATCACTTCACAATCTCACCAACAGAAAAACTAAAAATTGAAGGGGAAAATGCAATGATGTAAACTTTTCCTCAATCAAGAAAGAAATCCCACTCTCAAGTGTCGACTGCCGCTTCGATCGGTTTCCTTTTAAAAAGGATTTTTCTACAAGAAAGGCTCGAACTGGTTACAGATCTGTCTTGGGAGTGCAAGACCGCTCCAGAACTTTCAAACGGGAGATACTAATACTTGTCTGGCACTGAACGTTGACGGCGAGTGTGCGGTGGATGAACCCCAGAAAGGAGAGGTTGCCGCCGATTCTGGTCCGGCTCTCGAGGTGAATCTCACCTTTCTTGACCTCGTCTATGAAAGTGCTGTTGGTTGTGAGCTTGTCCGTCTGCATGGTGATGTCGACAACGATGGTGTGGGAGGCGGCGGCTGGAATTTGGGCTGGCCGAATGACGACCTGCCCAACTTGAAGGCTGTTGAAAAAGAGGGTGATGTAGCCATCGTGGATGGTGAAGCTGGCGCTGTTGGGGTTGTCAACAAGAACCTCGACGTGGAAGGTGACGTTGAAGTCGACGCGCAAGGGACGAAAGCTGATGTGGGGAGCGGTGCCCTCTACTGAGGTGGACTGCACGCTGATGCTTGGACTCTTGGGTCTGAAGAAGATGGCCACGAAGAAAATTGCTGTGATCAGGAGAAGCAATATTATGCCAAAGACGACGCCGCCCACGATGGTGCAGTACCGCCTGTTCATCGTGCTGCCGCTACCTCCTCCTTTTCTTCCTCAATTACTTTGCTGCTCGTATGTATATATATATACATGACACCGGCGTCCGCCTTTTTCTCCATGAAATTTTTCCTCCCTCTTATCTACATTGATCTCATTTTCGTACTTCCATTCCTTTTTCACGTTTTTTAAATCCATCCACTGCTTTTGCTTTGCATTAATTTTCTAGATTTTTCTGGCCATGAGAATTGATGTAGATTATCTTTTCAACAGAAAGCTGCACGCAGTTCAATTTAACAAAAAAGTTAAATTTTGCAATTTACATTAAATTTGTTAAACTAAAAAAGTTAGGCACTTGATTTCTGAATCCTTCTAAAATCTTATACCTATTGTGAAGGAAAATATAATTTTTAAGTTTATCATTAGGTGTGACAACATAGGATCGACTTTCTGCTTTTTCAAAAACAAAAACAAAAACTTGCCTATACGGTTGATCTAAGTGGGGCGGGCGGGCCCTCTTCCGCATGCCAATGCCAACCCCCAACCGCGCTGCGCGTTCACGGTGGTGGAGTAGACGCTGTTCATGTAACTATTTCGATCAATTGTGCTACATAAAGAAAATTTAATATTTGAAACATCGACAAATGTGCATCCATTTTCAAGCGGATGACATGATGAGAAGAATAACCGTTTTGTTAAGAAGCACAAAAATAAGACAACAATGCCTAGGAGGCTTATTTACATTGTTGATTTGACGGCCTCTTGTACAAAAGCAATAGGAAGGAAAAGGAAATGAGAAAGAATTATGAAGGATCATATGAGATTCATAGGAAACAATCCCTGCAACTTAACAAAAAAGTGATGAGATTTGTTCTTCTTAAGTTTGTGATAGATCTCAACTACAAATTCATTCTTACTACAAATACAATTTGTTATAGTACTGCCCCTCAATTAAGTTGGTTTCCAAATGTTGAAACTTGCATGAATGGGGTTGGCATGGTCTTGCTTATGACCTTTTCCCTCGCAATATGACATTAATCCATGCATCATGATATGTTCAGTCCTGTCATGATGAAATACTGGATTTGCCCAACATGTAAGGCTGCACGATTGTCACGCTTCATTTCCATTGATTGACTATGAAATTTTATATCTTGAAGAAGTTGCTTTGTCAGAACCATCTGACAAGTACTTGCACCATCGCTCTGCTTCAGCACTACACTAAGCTCCACTGCACCTTGCCTTTTATTCGTCTATGTAACAAGTATTTTGCCCAGTACCAAGGTGCACTAGCCAATAGTAGCCATAGACTATTAGGATGTTCAGTACAGCCAATATTCATGCTCAAATTACTAGTTCGGCCCATTAGGGTTCCTTTGTTGAAAACTTGAACCACCATTGATCAATTCTCCAGTGTCAAGCTTTAACGTGCATGTCATGTGTGATCTCAATCCAGGCTTTGGATGGCCTGCATCCCAATATACCAGTCTTATTTAGAAGATTTAAAGTATATTTTTTTTTTTTTGTTGACATCTGAAAATCTCTTAAGGAGAGAGAGAGAGAGAGAGAGAGAGAGAGAGAGAAAACAGCTTCAATTCCTGAAAATTATTTTAATTTCTTATATTCCAAATTATTTTTTGTGAAGATTGACAATCGGCTCTTCATTATCAGATGAAGAGCATTAGCCCATCGACATAAACCCGGTTGTTGTGGTTGGTTGTGCCTTGTTGTGACAAACATAGAATGATCTGCTTCACTTTTTAAGAAAAGCAAAGCAAGAGCTTGGCAAATCAAGCCTGGGGAAACTTTAGAAGATAAAGGAATTTCAAATTGGATTTTACCTGTATACTAGGAGGACCTGTTGGAATTTCCATGTAAACTTCCGGGGATCGCCTTGTGTGATATCAAGTCAGTAATGCTTTCAACCTTTTATTCGCAGTCATAAAGAGTAAAACCCTGATCGAACTTATTGTAAACGGTAGAGCAAATGAGCACCCTCACATGCTGAGTGCACACACTTTTGGAGCTAACCTGCTGGTTCTAAACCATTCAACTGAACCGCTATTGTTATGTTTAATATTCTTGTACAAGCATCTGCATCCTCCTACACGTTGTTTTCGTAATAAACGTAAGTTAAGGCAGTATTTTCTTCTCGCTGATTTGTGTTTGCCATGGTTCCTAGCAACGATGTAGGTTATGACTTTTTTTTCTTCTTCTTCCCTTTTGCCTTTCAGAGAGAAAATTATTTAAGTGATGTAGGGTTGAGTGATTGAAGGAGTCTGGGCGGGACCTCACCTCTCCTCTCTCTTTCAAAAAGTGACTGAAACCCTAAAAGCAAAAGCATTCGGCCACAAGACAACTCCACTCGCAAGCATCCGATCGCTAAGAAAGTCTTTTATAGCTGCTGTTTAGGAGGGCGCTTGCATCTCATCTCATCTTGACCCAGAAAAAGAGCAGCGGTCGTGGACCATTCAATCCGTTAGGCGTCACTCCACTTGGCCATTAGATTAGTTGAGGACGTTACGTGTGAGCCGCTCTTCTTTCGTTTTCGTTCCCTTCCCAATAGGTTCCTGATTAATGACAACAGAACAGAACAGAACAGAACATAGCATTTTAATTTTATGCACACACACATGTACCGAAAGAGCGTCGCTGTCGCTGCACATCCGACTACTCTTAATTCCTCAGTTCAATTCGGTTAACCGATTGAACGCCAACCCCTTCTTCTTCATCACCTTAAGATATCCAACATGGATTGTCTTTATATATAAATCAAACCTGCAGCGTACAGGTTTTCTCCGGACCGGCAGCAGCGATTATGTTCGTGAACTTAACCCAACGGTGAGAGATGAGAGCTCGTGAACTCGGTTATATTTCACGCATTCTTTCTTCCCTACATTATTTATATATAATGGTCATTCATTTCCTAAAAACCTAACTACAGAGCGTACCACCTTCGTTTCTCGCCATCTCCATCATTAGAAAAGGGGGAAAAAAAAATCACGGGCGGCAACAACACAGTGTGAGGAGATCCATGTAATGTACCTCCTATTCACGCTTTCCAGTCCATCACACGACAAAAGACAAAAACACCTCGAATCGATCCTTCATCACCATAACCATGATGTGCTCTTACCCCTCTGAGGTAGAAAGCTCAAGTCTTACGGACAAAACAGAGAAAGCAGGGAAAACAAAAAAGAAAAATGAAGCGATAGTTTAGTACTTGGTCTTGTATTTACAGTCCGATTTCTCGACCGTCCGATTCCGCACATCGATGGAGAGCTCGCAATCGGTGTAGGAGACGAGGTGGATCTTGAACATCCTGAGGATGGTGACCGTGCCGGAGATCTTGGTGAAGGCCGTCATGGGCAGGCTGCCGGCGATCGCGTCGGTGTAGGCGTTGGAATCGGAGAGGAGGCGGTCCGCCAGGATGGTGAGGACGGAGTGGGTGTCGATGGTCTGGCCGGCGAATATCTCGCCCGCGGGGATGTCGGCCTGGCCGACCAGGCGGCCCCTGTAGTAGAGGAGGGAGGAGCTGTTGTGGTACTTGAAGCTGACCTTGTTTGGGTTCTTGACGGAGAGGCCCAGCTCCAGCGTCACGTTCAGGTCCACCGACAGCCTCTGCAGGTTGAACTTCGCGTCCAGGCTCCTGAGGTTAATCGAGTTGACGGCAGTGACGGCGTGCCTCGCTCTGAAGACAGTGAGGCCAAGCACCAGCAGCACGCCGAAGAAGACGAAGAAGGCGATGATCCCGGAGTACAGGAACGCCTTCTTTCTCTTCCTCAGTTTCTCGTCTTCCTCCTCCTTCTCCTCATCTGCTTCCCCCTGCGCTCTCTCACTCTCAGAGCGGGCTCTGTTCTTGCCCTTGTCGATCTGCACAGAATCCATCCAAAAGAGGTGTGCCACAAGTGTAGAACGAAGAGGAATTAGCGATACGAGTAGAAGCCTACTAAAGGGCGTTGAGGTGCGGCTGCACTTGAGGGAGGGAGAGAGAGAGAGAATCTGTCGGGGATTAGTTTCAGATCATGACGGCGGAAACGACGGTCTTGGTGCACCGGAAGGCACATGCATGTGGAAGAGGGGAGAGGCAGAGGGAGGAAACCGATCTCTTCCTTTTGGGGCTTATGTGTTCTGATTGGCTTTTGGGGGCGTCGCCAGACGGTGAAGACCGGGAAAGGGAAGGCCTCCACGAGGCGATGATTTTGTTATTATTGCCTTGTTTCTATATATTTTACTACAGTCGAGTCCCCTCGGTTTTCCCTTTTTCTTTTCAATTCAATATGAGGAGATTTGTTGGTTCGGAAGTTATGCACTTTACCATAACATGGAAGAGGTAGCGACCGCTGTGTCTTGCGGCGGGGCCCGAACTGGAGAGGTCTCTAAAGAAAGAAGATGGATGGAGGAAGCAGAAGAGGGAGGAGCACAGGCAGGCAGGGGCCTCGGCCTCGCTACCCGAATAAGGGGAGAGATTTCCGTTTTGTTTGTAGGGAGGGGCGGTCCGTTGGTTTCTCTCCGCCTGGGTTCACCGGCGGTCAGTTCCTGACCATCACGATTTGATTTGATGGATGGAGCTGACGGTGGGACTTGCAGCCATTGCCCCTCTCTCTGCAGGCAATGTGAACAATAAATAACCTCTTCCGCCTGCTGTCAGTGATGACGTGGTTTTCATCAGAAAGATCTTGCGCTCGCCATGTGATGTGCCCTAGAAGGGAAAGGTGAGCCAATCAGTCTGGCTTCAAAATTCTATCCCGCACACCCGAGTTTGGTCCTGCTTCTTACCATTTGCACTCACATTTACAGCTCATGAGGTATTTGATCACTCCAACAAAACAAAAAAAACCTTCTGCATTTGAGAATTAACGTCACTAGTGTACTTCTGCGCTTAAAATCCCCAAGTCTCAAGACTCCCAAATTCTAACTTGACGTTTGTAAGTTTCAAGATTACAAATCTACGGTGGAACTGTTGCATCTTTTGAAGATAGGATTTCAAATGCTTGTTAGAAATCAATCAAAGTTTCAAAAATCTCCACAACTAAGATACCTGCGTCAGCTGGAGGCAATCAAAAAGAGTTAAACCCCAAGACATCCAGCCCATTCCCACAACCCTTGATTGTAAAGAAGGATTATGGGAAACGGATAGCGGGGCCCGTGTGTTACTTACTCTTTACCTCCAGTAGGTAGGTTGAGGACAGAGGTAGCGTTTTCTTCTTCTTTTTCTATCGTAGCATGCATTTGGAGAAGAGATGAGGTCAGAGTGGGGTCGGGGTGAGGAGCCCTAGTACAGTAGTAGTAGCATCTTACAGGCTGGACTGGACCAATCACACAGCACATCCACTGCCCGCCATCGTTCAACATAGAATAATTGAATCTGCCCGTTGGAATAGAAACTCTACTCCCCTTACTAGAAACAATTCCCTCACCAATTTCTTTCTGATTCCGCGCTCTTCTCCCGAAAGTTGCTCATCCCACGCTCTCCATTTCTCTACTTACACTAGTTTCCATCTTCTGTTCTGACGTCATGGCAATACTTTCTGATTCCGCGTTCGATTCTTTATCCGATTGTTGGTTTGTGAACCCATCGATTTTTACTTTTTACTAAGGATATGAAGCAAGCAAGCATGCAGTTTGTTGAGTAGTTTGAAAATGGTGAGGTTTGATGGGAGAGGGCCGCAAATCAGAGGATTCAAATTAAGGAGGTGGGCGTCTGGTAAGGGGTTGTTCGGGTTGCTGGTGATCGGTTAAACTTGTTGGCCGCTCAAGACTTTCATCAAGGTACGGAACCAGGACCCTCCTTAAGATTAATTTTCTAGCAAACACACTTCTCTTTAATAAAAGAAAAGAAAAGGCACAAGTAAATAATTAAGGATAAACAAGTGACCATGCTGTGTGTGGATCTTCGGCTTAACTAAGCAGGCCAGCGCGGCTTCTGTGGGTGTGGATTGCAGATGACGACATCATCCATCATTAAGTTCGAAGAAGTTGAGATACATCAGTGTGTGTAGAAGAAGGAACAGCAGCATAAAACAAGGAGTAGCTTTCTTGTCGATAAAGGTCGCCAATAACGCTTCTCCTCTCATGTACGCGTGGAATGCTGGCCGCCGCCTGCCTTGTTCCCAAAAGCTCTATAGACCAATCTTCCCCCTCTCTCCTCACTCACCGCTGGCCCCTGCCCATTCTTCCACCCTCTGCTTCGAAAGGCAGTGGTGTGAGCTCCTGACCCAGTGGTCTGGGAACTCTGTATGTGTTGGGGAGACCCTGCTACTGCTATCCATGACGTAAAAAGCAGCCCAGACTCGCGCCGTCACCGTGTCGTATATTTTCAGGTACCGTCTCCTCTGCAAAGCAAGATAGCCAAAGGGAAACTGACGCAAAAACAAGAGGGACACCGCTTGCTGCACCTTTCGCCATTATGCTTCTAGATTGACACCAGCCAGCCGCCTGCTGCAAAAGGAATTAACGTGAGGAATTTTCGTTCTAGCCATGATCACCACTCTTGGATATGTTTGTTTGTAGGTCTTGCCTTCCCTTTGTTCCTGCAGTTTTTCATGTAGCAAATCTAAAATATAGTTCCTGGACGCGCGATAGGAATATCACTTTGCTTGAATAACCGATTTATACCCAATGGAAAACATAATTTTTTCCAATTTATGTCACATATACCACATCAAGATTGCTTGTTTGGGAGTAAAAAAAAAAACAAAAAAAAGGATCTACTTGAATATGCAATTTCAATACCCAAAAAATAACACAATTTTCTCAAATCCTTCATATCATATCCAGAATGATGATGACATTGTTTCCACTATTTTATTTATGGTAATGAGACATAGCACAAAATCTCAATAGAAAGGCGTCTAATTAATTTCAAGAGCAGGTTCACTTGTCTTTAGATACAGCTCAACTTTTGCTGTCAAATGTTTTTACTCAACAGCAACATCTTGAATCGCAGAGGATGGGCGAGTTAAGGCACGTAGAGTTGGCATCTTATGTTCATTGAATGTCGTCATGTTTTTGTTGGTGTGGAAAAAGAATCCATGCTAAAATCGCCACTTAATGTTCATTATTGAATATACCATCGTTTTGCCTTTTTAAATTTTCAGAAAAATGTAATGGAAAATAAAAAGGAGGTGGGCAGGGCTACCCATATTGCCTCTTTTTATGGATTTTATATGCGATTGGCAATTCGCCCATGCTTATCGCATGTTGAAAGTTTTTATCCTGGGCCTTATACGTTTAATTGTTTCAAAGTGGTCGGTCTTTGCAGTTCAAATTATTAATTAAGCTTTAGCCTTTAAGGGTGTTTTGCTTCCAAGAAAAAAAAACAAAAAATAAAAACGAACGCTGAAGTGAAGCTTTTGCTCATGAGGAAAGAAATTCATCAACAACACCTATGATTTTACATAATAAGGATCTATGTTCGACAATTATACTTCACTCCGTCCAAACTCCAAAGATCTGATCTAAAACCAAAAGAGGAGGAATTACCTCGATTTAAAACAATCAAGAGATCATGTTAGATCTTTGCCAATTAAACACCACAATAAAGATTGGCACCATGCCAGACGCTAGGTAACTAAACGCCACCATTTCCAAAGAAGAAGACTCGTTTTTGCCAAGTATATCAACATGATAACCTGCTAATTATGATTTGCGCTGACAAAGGGATGAACGCGCGCAAATGAAAGGGCGAAGTTGTCAAAATAGGGAGAGGGAGAGAAGTGTGGGTGCTTGCTTCTTCTTTCAGTTGAAATCAGGGATGAGTTTGAAAAAAACCTAATTTATTTACGAGAAACTTTAGGATCACGTGCGCTGTTGGCTTCTCGATTTTTTTTCCCCTAAGCTTTCAAATTTTGTAATCGGGAAATGGGGGGACGGCCATTGAAGCGGAATTGAAAAGGACGGTCAAATCCAACAGAGGACGTTCCTCTGGGGTTACCCCTCGCTTTGTTCTCTCGCTCTCGCTCTCTCAGCCCCAACCCCGACGCCTCAACCTTCCCCCGCCGACCATCTTCTATCTTCCCCAATTCTTCTATTCGGCTCGGGCGAACACCCAATCCCTGTCACACACAGAGAGAGAGAGAGAGAGAGAGATAGAGTAGGCGGGGTAGGGTACTTGTGCGGGTTTTGAGGGAGGAGGAAACGGAGGTGGGGGTTTCATGTGGAACAGCAGCGACATTGACGGTTTTATCGCCCAATTGAACCTGAGATGCCGCCAAGGCCAGCGACTCCGATCGATCTGCGGGCTGGAAGGGTAGAAGGAGGAGGACCACTGGAGAGGAAGGGTAGTCTGCTGCTTGTGCTTGAGCTTTGGTGTTAGAACGAGTGGTGGTTTCGAGGTGGTGATGGGCGGCAAAAAAGTGTCCGTCCGCCCAAGCCCTTGTAGCGGCCGTCGGATCCTCGCCCAGAAGAGGCCCCATTCTGACGGCGTTGTCAACAGCGTCAAGAAGCTGCAGCGCCGGGAGATCTCCTCCAAGGGCA
The DNA here is from genome assembly GCA_011799765.1 of Nymphaea thermarum. Lineage (NCBI taxonomy): Eukaryota > Viridiplantae > Streptophyta > Magnoliopsida > Nymphaeales > Nymphaeaceae > Nymphaea > Nymphaea thermarum. Next base: position 424,044 of record JAANDH010000050.1, read on the forward strand.
GTCGGCTCTTCAGCAAGAGCAACGCTCAAGAGCGGTTTAGGAACATACAGTTACAGGTTTGGATCCCCATTCCTACCGCCACTATTACTACCATGTCCTTCCTGCACCCTTCTCCCTCATTTGGGTTTCCCTTCTACTTTCTTTTGCCTTTTGGTTTTTTTGTCTGAGATGGTATTGTCAGCGTCCTCACTTTCTTTCTCTATTCATTCTCTTTTCATCTTTATTTGTTGGTGTATTAAGGAACCGGGCACTTTACTGTGATTGTCGTGGCGGAGTTGAAACTTCCTTCTTCAAATTTTGAAGATGCCACGTGGTTTTCATTCTCTGGTTGTTGCCATCAAAGCGGCCCTAAATTTTAGGGTGGTCTAATGGCCCCTTAGTAACTTGATTATTTTTCTCATACTGCCCAAAACATTGTGACTTTCTTTGGCTTTATTAGCATCTCTGAGCTGTGTAAGCAAAATGCTCTAAATTCTTTTACATCTTCTGTTTCCAGTAGTTCTTCACCTGATGCAACTAGTGCAACTGACGCAGAAAACCATCTCCTTCCTTAGCAAGTAGTAAGAAGAGTAATTAATGGAGGGGCAGCTGATTGCAGTTGCGTACATGTTTTTCTCTCCCACAGCAGTCTTGATCACGTTCATGGCTGCCAAGTGTTACACAGTACTCATAGTGTGACATCGGCTGCTTTCACAGTGTACCGTTGTAGTGCAAAAATCTCGTAAGCCAGAATAAGAACCAATTGTGACTGGGAAAGTGAAAGCATCCCAAATGGATTTTATGAAGCAATTTCGTCAGTTAATTTATGAATGACTGGGCCAATATCTTGCGGGTTGCCACTGTGAGGCATACAGCTGCTCAATCAGTCAATTGGCTGTGCATAGGATTTAATCTTCTATGTATTGAATTCTGTGATAAAAAGTAGAGTGAACAAATGAAGTGATAGTTAATGGTAGTCAGAAAAAATAAAAAGTATTTCATCAACCATGAGGAAAAAAAGAATGCAACCCTACATGCATGTGAGCATGCATGAACCTAGAATCTGTTTTGCTTGCCATAATCTTTCTTTTCATGAATTGAGTTTTCATGCTTCAAACCATGAGAAACAAGATTGTTTGGTTGAGATATTCCTGTGCTGTGGGTAATATTTTTATAATTTTAGATATTTTTCTTGATTTTCCATCTTTGCTGGATTTTGTCTTGAATTTAAGGCTTTCCTGCAGGAAGAATTTGATACTTATGATCCCAAGGTCGATTGGTTCTTGCAACTTCACTTCCTGAAGAAAAGATCTAGAATAATCGAAATTGTTGCAGCACATGACATTGTTTTCGCTCTTACGCAGTCTGGTATATGTGCGGCATTTAGCAGAGGTTTGCATTTGGTTTGCGCTACTCTGAAAATATCATTGGACTGATGAGAGAAATGCTTTTTGAAAATCTCCTAAAAATGGTTGACCCATTTAAGCGTGTTCATCATTTGCAGAGACTAACAAGAGAATATGCTACTTGAATGTGAGCCCTGATGAAGTCATCAGAAGCTTATTTTACAACAAGAACAACGAGTCACTTATTACGGTTTCAGTTTATGCATCTGATAACTTCAGCTCTCTGAAGTGTAGAACAACTAGAATTGAGTAAGTATAGGTTTTTCACTTATGCATTATGCCCAGTAAGCTTCTTGGATATGGTTCATAGAAATCTGGCAAAAATTTTTAGGTATATCCAGCGTGGCAAACCTAGTGCCGGTTTCCCACTTTTTGAGTCTGAGTCCTTGAGGTGGCCAGGATTTGTTGAATTTGATGACGTAAATGGAAAAGTTCTTACTTATTCTGCACAGAACAGGTAACCATACTGAGATTTGGGTGTTTTTAGATAGCTTAAATGTTTGAGTTATCATCCTAATGTTTTCTCTTCCTTCCTCTCTTGTTCCTGTTGTTCTAGCATATATAAGGTGTTTGACCTCAAAAACTACAAGCTGTTGTACTCGATATCAGATGAGCATGTTCAAGAAATTAAAATCAGGTGAAACTTGCCCCCTTTCCCTATTTTTTATTTGTGCATGCGCAGATAGTATACTTTATCATTTAATGTTGATATTTTGTTTGCTAAGGAGCAGTGTCTTGTCTTTCCTTTTTTATGTTGAAAATGTGATGAAGTCGTGAAATTTCACCACATCAATAGCTACTAGATTGTTGATCTTTTATATGTTTTGAACTATGTTGGTGAGATGGGCATGTCGACTAGGTGCCGCCTAGTCGCTTCTCCACCTGCATCGCCTAAGTCCGAGCAGCTATGCGATGCAGGTGATATTGCACTTAGGCACACGCCTCATAGGGCCCAGGCACAGCTAGTCCATAGAAGTGCAAGAGGCCGCTCTTAAAGACTATTTAATAAGTATTAAATGGGTTCTGGAGGCTGTTGTGGTGCAGGTTTTCTACATTAGGACTGGATCATATCTTTCTTTGACTATTTGTTCTATTCCGATTGGTGCTTATCTGCTTGCTTTTTGTCTAGTGTGTTCTGTTCCAGTCAACCTTCATAAATGATAAACCTTTAATTTTAGTGTTCACCTTGTGCTCTCTCTTTATATTTGTTTTTTTTTGCTTTATATTTTGTTTCCACTTTCAGCAATTGACTGTTATTGTTTATATTTGTATTCTGTTTATATTTATATTTGTAACTCTATTTATATATTTTTTTCATTAAATTAATTATGTTTACTAAGTTTGTATTGTATTTATAGACTGTTTACCGTTTACAACTTTACATAGTTTTTTCATTAAGTTAATTATGTTTTATATTTTAATTCAGTTTCATTGTATTATATAATGGATTTATTATATAATATATATATATATATATATATATATATATATATATATATATATATATATATATATATATATAATACTTTATACTATTAACCTATTATACAAACGTTTTCTCTATTTTTCTGTCATATAATACAATTTATTTGACTGTTGTCATATTGTATAACTTAATACAAGTTAATTAATAGCTTCGTTATTATGATTGCTGTCCCCGCAGGTGCCCCTTCTTCCAATGGTACAATAATTCCTATTCCCTTATTCCTTTTTTGGTTTATCTACATTCTGGAAATTCACATGCAAGTGGAGTGTTGGTCAGAGCAAGCCACCCTATATTCTATTACCAGGCAACAACATGGGAAGAAGCTCATCTAAAATTAGAGCTAGAAACACTGCATTTTGTTTTGTTCCCATTCTTCATTTCCTTCTTCTCGAAACCATGGAGGACTTCTCCTATTATGCTGTCTTTTGCCTAAGTGCGCCTAGGCACTAGGTGCAGCCCGTCTCCTGGCTGCACCTTGTGGCTTTCATAACATAGGTCATGAAACATGCGTCTTATGTCCTATGGACACTTCACTTTGTGTGCATCCTCCATTGACTAGGGGCTTTGGTATAGTGGGGGTGGGGGGGGCAAGTGTCTGCCAACTGCAAGTCACTGGTTCAAAGCCTGTGGGCATCAAAGTCAACTGTTGCAAGCCAAAGAAGGCATAGGCCCTGAGGGCGGGGGTACTAGCCTTGGGGTTTTATGCTGCCCCGTTAGCAACAGTCTATTGTTCAGGGTTCGGTTTTTCCAGGTTAGTAGCTGTATATTAGAAAAAAAAAAGGCACTTCGCAGCCTTCTTGGTCACAATCCAAGTGTTGTCGGATAATTTATAGTTTTATGCTATGCATTCAACTTAATCACTTGCCTTTTTATTATCTTGATACGATAGTTGTTATTTTCTCGAACTCTTTTACTTTATATATCTATGATTGTCTTGCACATAAGTTTTGATTTTATTTTGCAAATTGATATTTTAAATGATACTGATTATGAAATGTTTCTCAAGAGCTTGTACTTGATGGAATACTCATTTTCTGTTGGTTTAGATTATGTTATGCCAAGTCATAGAAGGTTGGGTTGTGAATGGGGGTTGTGTCTCAACCAATGTTATCACTGCCGTATCGTATCGTGTATCGGTCGGGCCGACCTATACGCCGTATCGTAAGGTATCGTAAATGTATCGTAACGTATCGTAAAATTATTTTTTTAATTTGTAAAAAACATTAAAAAATTATAAAAAATAGAAAAAAAATCAGAAAAAATCTAAAAAAATCCGAAAAAACTAGTAAAAATCAGAAAAATTCAAGAAAAATGTATTGAAAGCAATGAAAGGAACATTCATCATTCATGTATATGAAATTATGA